>SJYC01111374.1:0-37775 GCA_006408675.1 Madoqua kirkii
TGAAGTGGACGGAAAATCAGCTTCCGGTTATCGCTCTGTTTCTCCCCAGCACTATGACCGTAGCACATCACTTCACTCTATCCCTCATCTTCTCTAGAGTTGCCATGAGGATTCGATAGCTATATTCAAACAAAGATGGATGGAAAATACTCCCTGCTTTTATAGAACTTACATTCTAGAGTATAAAATAAATCATAATAGAAGTCAGAGTATGAGAATGCCCTAATAACGATGTGGACAAATGATTGGAGAGTACAGAGAAGGGAGCGAGAATTTCTGGTCCAGTGTCTCGACAGCATTGCCTCAGTTTTTAGCTAATTTTAATGCAAGTAGTGTTAAGTTAGCGAATGTGGGCTAATCTTTATAAGGCTCTGAGCAATACCGTATTCCATGTATCCAACTAAGGTTTTTAAAAAACAGAAAATTCTTTCTTCTTGTCCCATTCCAAAAAAATACTTGCTCAGGATAATGTTTTCAGGGACAAACACATGCAGTCTAATCTCTTATGCCCTGTTTTCTGCCACCCTGTTCTGTAATTGTAAGTGATGCTCAGATGCATGGTCCCAAATCACCAAAAGATCCTGAGCTCATTGTGCTAGGTTTACCAGGGCCTTTTAGAGAGATTTTTCAAAGCAGGCTGCACAAATACAGACTTTTTATTTATCCCTCAGTTGCTTAATTAAATAAAATATAAGAATCAGACTACTCCAGACCACACCCCCAGGCTTACGATTAACCAGGCAGTCCAGTTTGTACATCTCTTCAATAAATGTGTTAAGTATCCAGTGTTCACTGACTCTCAATATTCTACACCAGGAAACTACTATTACTACTTGCCTTGGGCCCATTCGAAGCCGGTTGTTACACTGACTTCCTACTGGGAGGATATTAGTCATCGCCTGGATGCTGTGAACACGCTCCTAGTCATGGCAGAAAGGCTGGTGAGTTTCTTTTCTACATTTCCTTTTCACCAAACAGGATGAATTATGTATTAGTTAGAATGCAGTTAGGCTACTGAGGTGGTATCCGAGGTACCACAAGAGCTCAGAATACAATGGTAAACAAGATGAGCACTGTCTGCTTAGTAAAAGTTGAGGTAGGTAATCCAAGGCTGGTATGGAGGTTCAGTGGTGCTGGGGGACCCGGGCTCTTGCCCCCTCCACCTTGTTTCTCTGCTATCACTGTGGCATTGTCATGGTTTGCAAGGGAGAAGCAGCTCACCACTACACTACCCCTTCAGTCTGAAGGAAGGGGAAAAGAAAGGGAGAAGATGACTCAGACTCTCCCCTTCAAGGGAAAGACCTAGAAGTCACACACTTGATTTCTACTCATTTCCCGCTGGCCAGAATCCAGGCATGCATCCACACCTTACTGCAAGAGAGTGGGAGAAGCAGTCTCAGGTCTGCACAGGCATATGTCCAGGTGCAAGCTCACTAATTGCGGAAAAGAGAGGATGGATGTTGAAGTAGAAGGGCAGCTCACACTTTATTCCAGTAATTTGTATGTGGAATGTGGTGTGGAGAATGGTTCATTCCAGTAGAAATATCGCAACCCTTAGAGCTTTGCTGTCAAAGCAGTAAAAATCCCTACTGTGGAAGAAGTGGGTTCAGAGGACTTTCTTGTTGCAGCTGGGAGAATCCCTCTGGTGGGAACTTGCATAGATGTGACATCTGTGGTTACCCATCTGGTTGGTGTTAACGACAGGAGGAAAACAGGGTTGGGATATTTCTAATAAAGTCAAAGATGCTAAGTTATTTCTGTCAGGTACTGATAAAATCCATCTGGTATTAGTGTTTTGATTTCCAAATTATATGAATATTAATTTCTCTAAGATGTTCCAACCTCTATCAGCCTTATACCACGATGTGGAGAGGTCCTGGAATATACTTGAGCTAAGACTCCATGGCAAAATCTAAAAATGTTGTCTTATGCTTCAAAGACAATATGGAAGAGAACTGTACATTTAACTTAGGCATAATTGTCCACATAACAAAGTTACAATTGATACACAGTGTGGTCGTGGTGTTAGTTTCCAAGTTTCCATCTCAAGGGACTTGGTGGGAATTGGTCACACCCCTATTCTAATTAAGTTTCGGGTATTTCCAGCTTTTTTCACCTTCAGTCTTTTCATCAGCTCTCTTCACTGTCCTAATTCCATAATAATCTGGACAGGACGGTGGATTCCCACGGTCAGACTTTTGGGGACCATGATGGGCTCTCCCACAACCTGTCTGTTGGTAGATGCTCAAAGTGACACAATAATACGTTCTGGATCTTATACTTTCTGTGGCCCAACTCTGGAACCACAGTTTCTCTAAGGAGCCCTGGTTCCTTTTAGTGGGAGAGGGATGTAAAGAATAATATCTGGCAGGGTCCTGGCATGTTCACTACTATTGAGATGTCTTTGCTTCTAGGCCTTCTCAGCAGACAAACCACACATACATGTGTGTATACATAGGTATATTTTTACATCTCTCAGTATGCTGAGTGCAATGCATTTATAAGGATGACTTCAATTCCATTTTATTGATAATATTACGGGGTTTATTCTAGTCTTCCCTATTTCCATATTTATAGCTCCTTTCTCCAGCTTCCATTATCCTCAATATATTTACTCATTTGTTTAGCTCTCCATAGGTAAAGTACTGGGAAAAACAGATCTAATTAGAGTTTGATATACTTACAGTTCTTTCCTTTCTTCAAACTGAAGGAATCATTGTGCTTAAAAGTTACTTGGGCTAATTCAGTGTATTATGTCATTCATCTGAAATATACTCAGGTTCACTTGTTCGTGTTCTACATTCCATTTTAGGGTTCCTTCCCCCATCCTTGTTGGTTTTTCTTTTATTTACTTTCTGAATATATAAAATTTGCTTCATTTCAAAGGTCAAAGTTATGGGAAAAGGTTGTCTTATTACTTTATATTATTGGTGTTGGTTTCATTTTGAAGAATAATAGTGTTAATCTGTGGGGAACATGTTAAATGTAAAGAGAAAAAAACTCTTTCATTTTTCTATTAAATCTTTTTGTGTATTTTTCTTGAAAATAAAAGTTAAACCTTTGTCAGGTATAATGCACAATTACCAATTCTTTCTCCCCTCTCCATATTCTTCAGCAATCAAACATAGAGGCTCTAAAAGCAGGGATACAAGGTAAAATTCCTTCAAACCAACTGGCAAAAATGTGGCATAAGCTCATCGATGAAGTTATAGAAGACACAAGGTACAGTGATCTTACTTGTACTCTAGAATCCCCAGCTGTGCTCCCCTCTCTTAAACTGTAAGCCCAGAAGAGTCTCCAGAATTTTCTAGTGTTTGCCAGAAAAATAATTTGAATCAGCCAAGTTTCTCAAAAGGGAAGAGTCTGAATCACCAGCAGGAAAAGCTCTGCTTTCTGCTGGTGCCAACTAAAGCAGCGGAGGGAGGCTGAAGGCCCCCTCCAGGAAGTGGTCCCAGTGCAGCCGCAGGGGAAGGGTTGGGCAGGGGGTAGGGCTGGTCTGTCTGGCCTGTGCCTCCAGGCAGCCCTGGTGTGCCCACCACCCCAGTAAAGGTGACTCCTGGCTCCCACAGAGAATGGGACCTGATGGTGGGGCATTGATTTTAGAACCATTTAGAACAGCGTTCTTAATTCATAAACACATTTTCAGAAACAGCGGTTTTACTCTACTTAATCAGATGCCTAATGCGTCCTCTGGCCAAGCCTTTCTTAGGTGAAGCTGGAGAACCTTTATGACTTGGGGAAACTGTTCAGATCTGTGGGCATTTGGAAGTCAAAGGCGGAAGTGATCATTCTGAACTCATTTTAAATGTTGGCCATTTATCAGAAAAGTCAAAAAAGAAAAGCATATTGAGAACTTACACTAGTAAAACCCAGGGCTGTCCCCGCACCCCCGCCACCCTCCTCGCCTCTGAGCGAATGCCTGAACACTGTCTCCCAGTCTCCTTGTGCCCTCTAGTGGTTTGGCTAGGTAATTGTGATGCAGCTGAGATTAAAGCGCAGCTGGAAGCCTGTTTAAATGCAGAGAATTTATATCTGGGTCCTAAGAGGTCATCTCTTCCAATCTTCTTATTTTGTCTACAAAAGAGGCCCAAGAAACAGAAGCCCAGGGAGGTGAAGTGACTCATCTGAGGCCCAGAGTTGGGTTTATTAACTTCCTACCTTGTGTTTCCCACTGCCATATCTATTTATTGAACATCTTATGTGTGGCCTTTGAACTACAGCTTCCATCTATATTTTTGCCTCAAAGAATCATTTCAGGGACTTAACCCTTCTAATGTATTGCCATAATTACCCGGGAAGCCAAACAATAGCATTTGGTAATGCCTTTCATGTAGAAAATGCCTGTGAATTTTAAGGCTTGTTGAGCAAAACACAAAAATATTTATTTATACTTTTTCTTGAAGAATCAAATTGGATGCGTTTTAATTTTAGGGAATTTATGTTTAGGGAAGTCAACTAGTATTTCCTTAAGAGTCTAGGTGAAATTCTAACCAATGACAGTTCTAGGTAGAGACAGTGAGAGTAGAATTTCCTGGAACAGGTGACAACTTCACTTTGACTCCATCAGCAGCCCTGGTGAGAGGGAGGCCCTGGCAGAAAAAGGCTAATTCTGGCTCCAGCTCAGCTGAGAGCTTGACCTATACAAGGGGTTCTTGCCTTTTCAGGGGAGAATGGGCCCCTTTGATTATCTGATGAGATTACAGTGATGACGGCAACACCATTTAGACTGTGTGTGTGTGCACATGCACACACGCACTCTCAGTCATGTCCAACTCTTTGAAACTCCACAGACTGTAGCCCACCAGGTTTCTCTGTCTATGGAATTCTCCTCGCAAGAATGCTGGAGTGGGTTGCCATACTCAGCAGTAGACATTGCTCTAAAAGCTCGCCATATATTAACTTACTTACTTCTCACCACAACTCTAAAGGTATTATTTTCCCACACTTGAGGATAGGAAAACAAAAGATTCAGTAACTGGTCAACATCACAAAAGTAGTAAATGATAGAGTCAGGACTTGTACCCAGATATTCTTCTCTAAAGCCTCTGGTTTTCATCATGATGCCATCTTTCTCATGACGTCACACTGTATGCCAACCCAGACAGATACTTTTCTTTATAAGTTTCAGGGAGTCACAGACCTCCAGAGGCCTCCCACAGACTACCTAAGGGTGCATGGGCCCTAGGTTAAGAAATCTTCTGCTAAATAATCTCCAAATGTCCCTTCCTTCTTCATTTTGTGGGTCTGTACAGTGATCATAGGAAGCAAAAGAAGGGAAGGCCAGTTCTTCCCAGCTGTTGCTTCTGTTTCCATCTTCTTCCCAGTGATTCCACAGGCCTTGGGTCAAACCCAAGGAACTGCTTTGGAATTTTCATCCCCCTGCATGCCCATGTCTGTCTGGCAGGTCTGCTCTGCCAAAGCCACATACATTCACCTTCAGATTTAACGTGGTCACTCTTGTAGAGTCTTTTAGGAAATCAGTGTAGTTTGCAAGATTGAAACCAATTGTAAATGAATTTGATAGTTCTGAAACCCAATAAGCCATTCTGCATATTCTATTTTGTTTTTCCGTTTTAGATACACGTTGCCTCTCACAGAAGGAAAACCTAATGTCACGGTTCTCGATACTCAGATCCGAAAGTTGAGATCCAGAGCACTCTCTCAGATACATGAGGCAGCTGTGAGGATGCGGTCTGAGGTCTCAGAGGTCAAGTCCACACTGGTGGAAATCGAGGACTGGCTCCATAAATTAATGCAGCTGACTGAGGAGGTAGGGCTTTTAAACTTCCTCTGATATGGAAGTGGGATTCTGCAGAATGGCACCAGAGGTAGAGATGGTGGTGGGAAAATCTAGTACATTATCTTAGACATTGAGCAGACCTGATGGATGATGAAATCAAGGAGTTATTGGACTGAGATGCTAATGGATAAACATCACTGAGGTCAGGGTAGAAGAATTCTGAGTTGGTTGTCCTGGAAAGGTCTTCATAATGGACACGCTGTCATTCTCATGGTACAATCAGAGAACATTAGAGTGATACAGTAGCAGATCTGTGTAGTACCTTTGGTTGGGACCAAGAAGACCTGGCTTTGAATCCTGGATCTACCATGCATAACTTCGGGCAAGGTATTCAATCTCTCTAAGCGTCAGTTTTCTCGTAGATTAAATGAAGAGAATTTCCCTGGTGGTATAGTGGTTAAGAGCCCACCTGCCATGCGGACACGGGTTCCATCCCTGGTCCAGGAAGATTCCACATGCTTCAGAGCAACTAAGCCCATACTCCACAGCTACTGAGCCTGAGTGCCACAACCCCTGAAGGCTATGCACTCCAGAGCCCATGCTCCCCAACAGCACAACGAGAGGAGCCACCGCAATGAGAAGACCACACACCACAACAAAGGGCAGCCCCTACTTGCCCCAACGAGAGAAAAGCCTGCACGCGGCAACGAAGACCCAGCGCAACCCACGAGAAAAGAAAGACATAAATAAATAAATGGGGGGGGGGGTGGAAGTAGTACTCCGTTTCCAGCACTGCTTAACAAAGTTAAAGAAGATGAAGAGTGAAAAGGCCTTAGCCCAGTGTGGGGCACACAGTGAGGGCTGGATTACTGTCGGCTGCCACTGACCTCTGTGGGTTGAAAGGACAAGGGAGCAGGAGGCCCCTCCTGACCTTCACAGATGGGGAGGTGGAGGGCAAGTGTAATACATTTGTGAGTAGAGGTACATTTGAAAAACACATGTGATGACAGGACACTTTTATTTTTCACTTTCTATGCTTTGTTACTTTCAAAGTTTTTTATGGTGAACTTATATCAGCTTTAAAATCAGAAAAAAAAAAGAGGTGTTAAATAACTACGTTAATACAGCACATTTGGAAAATGTTGGATTGTGAGGTAGAGATGCTCTGTCTATGCCCTGTGAAATAGATGAAGCCTGTAACCCCTTGACCGCTGTGGACGTCTTTCTTCAAATGCTGGGAGAGAGAAAAGGGGGTATTTCACACAGTTTCTCTGTCGAAAGGGCCTTTGGCAGGTGAAGGCCCCCTGTTCCCTTTGGCCAGTCTCGGGCCAACAACCTGTGGTTCCTGGAAGCCAAGAGCCTCCGAAGGAATTATGGCAGCGCCCTAACCACATTGTTTCTCTGGTAAATGGAGCCCTGAGGGTCCAGCCTGCAGGCTCTGTGGTGTTTCTGCATTAGGCTAACTCCAGCTTTGCTTCCCGCTCCATCCCCCCCATGACCAGCCTCAGAACAGCATGCCTGACATCATCATCTGGATGATCCGGGGAGAGAAGAGACTGGCCTACGCACGCATTCCCGCACATCAGGTCTTATACTCCACCAGCGGCGGGAACGCGTCTGGGAAGTACTGTGGGAAAACCCAGACCGTCTTTCTGAAGGTACGGCTTCCCCACTGTGCTGCGTGAAGTACTTGAGTGCAAACCCCCTGTTCCCAGGAAGGGCTGTTTGATAATCTGCCAGGCACTGCATGGCTAGGTCGATCCTGATCCATCTCAGCTCCTTCTGGTCCCTCCTCTAGGGTGGTAGTCATCAGAGTGGCCTCAGGTCTGCTGGCTTCCGTCAAGGACACTTCCATGGAGGTCTCTGTGACGCCAATATTAACATGACATTGTGAATGCTTTGCTTTCTGGCGTGAATTTTCCACTTCTAATGTCTCCTGTGAGGCAATGCCACTCTTGCCTTCCCTACTAGTGAGTGTTTGGGAAGCAGAAAAGAACAAAGGTAATACAGGTAGACCATGCAATCTATGCTCTAATCAAATGGGTCTCTTTGCTTTCGGCGTGAATTTTCCACTTCTAATGTCTCCGGTGAGGCAATGCCACTCTTGCCTTCCCTACTAGTGAGTGTTTGGGAAGCAGAAAAGAACAAAGGTAATACAGGTAGACCATGCAATCTATGCGCTAATCAAATGGGTCCTTAAATTGAAAAAAACTTTGAGAATTACTACTTTAGGGTTGGGGTTCTGAACACATTTGGAGACATGGACTCCTTTAAGAGTCTGATGAAAGCTATTGGCCCTGTCTTCCAAAATAATACACATCTCAGATGCCTCCAACATTCTGTATATGATTCAGGGGCTTTGTAGAACCCATCAATTCATCCCAGGACCCTGAATTAAGAACTTCCCTTGTGTACAAAAGAAGAACCAGAGGAGGTTGGGGATGGAAACAAAGAGATCCAAATAGTTGCCAGATACAAACAAGTTTGACATCCCTCTCCCATCCAGACTCCGCCTGAGTTCCTTAGAATATCAGGAATGGGGGAAAAATCGAGAGAGAGAAAAGCAGTCATGGGAGAATGTTCCATTAAAACAGGGAGATATCTGCTAACTTTTAATAAATGCACTCTTTGCTCTTTAATCAAGAGGGTGAAAATAGAACCAAAGTGATTATCTTGTTTCAAGTGTCTCTTGGTGGAATAAATTTTCCTTAAGATAGAACCACAATTATAATTGACCTCAGCACTGCATAGAAGCAAACTGATTAATAAATAAAACTTCACAGCGGGTGGGAGGAGAGGCAGAGTGGTATTCTCTGTATTGGGTTTTAGAACTCAGTGGATAAACAGTAAAATGCTTTTTAAGAGAATGTTGTATATATGTACTGATTTTGTTAATACTCATTATCCAGTTTAGGTAGCCATTTAAGTCAGTGGTATTTTTTTTGTTGTTGGTCTTGAGACCTATTTTCACTCTCAAAAAAAAAACATCACTGGAGACCCCAAACAGCATTTGTGTAGCTTCTGCTGCTGCTGCTGCTGCTAAGTTGCTTCAGTTGTGTCCAACTCTGTGCGACCCCATAGACGGCAGCCCACCAGGCTCCCCTATCCCTATCAATATTTACTGTAATAGAAATTAAAACTGACATTAAAAAGTATTTCTCTATTTTAAGATAACTATAATAAATCCATTATATTTTAACAAACTATATATTTTTGTAAAATACAACTATTTCCTTTTAAAAATCAGAATGCTGAGTGAAACTGTTTTGCACTTTTGCAAACCTGTATTCACAGAAATATAACTGAATTCTCAAAATTACTTCTACATTTAGTCTGATGCTCTGAATTGTTTGGTTGAAGTGTATGAAAAGAATCTGACCTCACATATTATATGTATTTGGAAAAGGGTGGAGTATTTGAATAACTTTTACAGATAATTGTGGGTACTTATCTTTGATACAGTACCAAACTCAAGTGGTAGCTTTTAAAAGATTAATTGCAATATGGAAGCTGAAACCATATCAGTGAACTTTTCATTCTCTGCTACATTAAAATCCACTGGTCTACCTTGTACTTTGAATGGCTCTTTTACCCATGCCTGATTTTTGTAACATAAAGCTTTCATCATTTGGAAAATATTCCTTCACTGAGTTAGGCAAATCTTCCCAATGTTGACACATTTCATCATACAATAAAAAGTCACATTAATATCACTGATAAGAAAAGCTCTGATGTATTGGGACACTATTAGGTTCACCCACTGAAGCAGAAACAAACTTTCCAAAATTATAATTTTTAACTTGAAACCTTGAATTTTATCACTGGCAAGAAAATAAAGTCACTTATTGTCCTTGACGTGACAAAGCGCACTTGTTTATGTTCGAGAAAACATGTGCCCCATATCCAAGTATGAATAACCATATTGGACAGCCAATTGCTGTTTCAGAAAGAAAAGATATTCCATTTTTTAAAAAGTCTAGTTCAGTTCACAGCTCGATTGCATAAGATCTTTTCTCAAAACATATACAAGTACACAGCAGAATTTCATCATACAAAATATTAAAAAAGACATGTATTTGGATATCATGATTTAGGATTAGCCATTTTTACTGCTTTATCAAAGGGATTCATAAGTGAAATTGGCATTTTGTTTTTTTCACTGAGAGTGATGAAGAAAACTATTACTACCAGTACAGTTTGGTATTGCTGCCTTATTCCTGCTACAGAGCTTGGAGTCTTATCCACGCTTGCTTTTTTTTTTTTTTTTTTTACCATCAGTGCAAATGTTGATACAGTGAAAAAAAGCATCCTAGTATTATTAGGAAAATAATTTTGACCTCATGAGCCTCCTGGAAAGATCTCAGGGGCACCCAGGCGTTCCTTATTTATTGTTATTTTAATCTTTGTAGACGGGTCATTTGGAAATATTTTAGCTGCACAAACAAAATTGGACTGTTGAAAACAATGATTAGACGTCTAGTCTACTTTTGTTTTCAGCTTGATATCACACTCTGTGCTGTGCCTGGCATAACGGCTCATGTTATTATACATCTCACAGTATCCACAAGAAAAAAACAGCGGACCAAAGGTGCCTGTGGAGTTGCGTGTGAACATCTGGTTGGGCTTAAGTGCTGTTGAGAAGAAGTTCAATAGCTTTGCAGAAGGAACATTCACTGTCTTTGCTGAAATGGTACATCATTATCTTTTCCTTTTTGTGGGGGAGCACTGTTATGTTACAGTTCAGATGTCAAATCAACCACCAGCATAATCGCTAACTAAAATTCCATCCAGTGGCCCTTCACTAAGGGGGTTGGGAATGACTGACTGGAGGTCTTTGTTGGGACACCCCAGTGTGATTCACACACAAGCACCCCAGGAGTGAAGAATGCTTGAGAGGTGCCAACCTTGAGAAGCCTGCTTGGGGTCTGTTTTCTGCCATATAGCAAAGTGTCTGGAGTCTTTAAAACATAGATTCATCCCTCAGAGGGGTTTGCCCAGGGGCAAAGAAAATGCTGCCTGAATACTTTAAAAACAGTAAGAGATAATTTGTAAACCCTTCACTGGGTTAAAAATCCACTTAGTTTATCCAAAATCTCATTAGAGTTAAACCCTTGAAAACAATTTTTACAAACTGTTATAACTAACTTCACTTTCAGATGTGTCTCTTTTATTCAAAGTGCTTATTGATATATTAGATATAGTCAGTGGATGTCTTCTGACAATTTTCAGATGAGTTCCATTCTTTTACAGATGGGCCTTCATTCTAGCTAAATTGTAATTGTGTTTCTACTATACTATACCTGACTGCTGGTTTAGGATTGTAGCTCTGATCTTCTTGCTGGGAAAGAAAACCCATGGCCATTTTTTAGTTTTGCTTTTCTTTACCTGGCACATAGTAGGCTCCTGAAAATGAAAGTGAAAATCGCGCAGTCATGTCCAAATCTTTGCGACCCCATGGACTATGCAGTCCATGGAATTCTCCAGGCCAGGGTAGCCTTTCCCTTTTCCAGGGGATCTTCCCAATCCAGAGATCAAACCCAGGTCTCCTACATTGCAGGCAGATTCTTTACCAGCTAGCCACAAGGGAAGCCCAAGAATACCGGAGTGGGTAGCCTATCCCTTCTCCAGAGGATCTTCCTGACCCAGGAATCGAACCAGGTCCCTTGCCAGGCCCCTAATCAAATGTCTTCCATCCTCCTTTAGTCAAAAGTCCCCAGCTACTTATGTAAATCATGTTCTGAGTGAGCTCATCAGCAGACAAATGGAGATGTCAGCTTAGACCCAGAGACTCTCACCACTGGCAAATCTCAACCCTCTTTATGGTTTACATAGTGCAAAACCGACCAGGTTGTAGATTTTAAATCCTAACTTAGAAAGGAATGCCCTATAATCTGGATCTGCCTTTGCCACAAAACCTGCTTCCAGAAAGGTCTTGGCCTACTCACCATACTCAAGAAGCAGTGAAGGCTCAGAACTTCTTGACCATGTAGAGGCTGGGTACCAAAGGACCTTCATGTTTCAGATGGGTCCTTTGTGCTGCCTAGAAAATATACCATTAATTCTAATATTGTTTCTGCGGGGAAATGTGCCCCATGTTCTAGGCAGCCGACTTATAAATAAACTTTTAGAAGACTGCTGCTGCTGCTAAGTTGCTTCAGTCGTGTCCCACTCTGTGCGACCCCATAGACGGCAGCCCACTAGGCTCCTCCGTCCCTGGGACTCTCCAGGCAAGAACACTGGAGTGGGTTGCCATTTCCTTCTCCAATGTAGGAAAGTGAAAAGCAAAAGTGAAGTCACTCAGTCGTGCCCGACTCTTTGCCACCCCATGGACTGCAGCCCACCAGGCTCCTCCATCCATGGGATTCTCCAGGCAAGAGTACTGGAGTAGGGTGCCAGAGAAGACTACAGGTTCATAAATTGAGGACTTTTGTAGGTATCTAAAAGATTAGGTTCAGAGAACTATTTGGAGCCATTCAAAATAATGGTGGAAACAACTAGCATGATATATCAATGTTTACAAAGCACTCTCACAATCAGTTGTATGTTTGAACTTCAGAATAATCCTACGAGAAAGGGAGTATTGTCCTCAGTTTACAGATGAGAACACTGAGTTTTAGAAAGATGAATGATTTACCCAAGATTGCAAAATCAATAATGCCCAACTTAGGTCCATACCTTCTGAATATAAAGCTTTTTCACTTCTCATTGTTTAGCCTAAGTCCTAGATGGACCTGAAAGTGTATATGTTGGCTTTATTTCTTGCTCCCTGATTATGTTTCTCCAATTTCTTTTTAATAGTATGAAAATCAAGCTCTCATGTTTGGAAAATGGGGCACTTCCGGATTAGTGGGTCGTCATAAATTTTCTGATGTCACAGGAAAAATAAAACTCAAGAGGGAATTCTTTTTGCCTCCAAAAGGCTGGGAATGGGAAGGAGATTGGATAGTTGATCCTGAAAGAAGGTAAGTTTTCTATTTTCTGAGGAAAAAAGAATGGTAATGGTGTCTTTCCTGAGAAACTGCTAAATGAATTGTCTCCATTATCATTCTTGATCAAATTTATATAACACTCGCTGAGCAGAAGTAAGTCCACAGAAACTCATAGAAGCTTGAATGATGTCATCAATATTTCATAATAAAATAAAAAATATTAAAAAGCACTTGGTACCAACATAACTGAGAATGTATTACATGTGAATGTGTCAAGCAATGTGTCATTTTTTAAAAAATCTGGATTGCAATCCTATAAGATAGGCAGTGTCAAAAATCATCAAGAGCCTGAGATGTTTTATCTTCCTTGCAAGCTAGCTAGGTCACCTGCCACAATTTCGTGGATGTTGGCAGGAGACTTTAGACTCCCACAGCAGAGACAAAGGGCCCACTGCAAAGAGCAGTACCAGGGTATCAATATTTTTTCTCATTCTCTAAGCCCCAATTCCTAGAGGGTGACAGAAAAGGGCCAGGTGACACTTGTACATGAAGAGGATTGTGTAACAGGAATCCTGAGCTTAGGGCACCCAAATCATTTATAATGTGTAGTAAGCATGCTGGCTCTTTGCTCTGGAGAGAAACACTGCATCTTTTGAGGTTTTTCCTCATATAAATATCCTTGAAAAGATAGTTTGTAACAAAAGTTGTGGAGCCTAGGTTTAGAAGTGTAAGACACACGCAAAGAATGCTGCTGCTGCTGCTGCTGCTGCTAAGTAGCTTCAGTCGTGTCTGACTCTGTGCAACCCCATAGACGGCAGCCCACCAGGCTCCCTCATCCCTGGGATTCTCCAGGCAAGAATACTGGAATGGGTTGCTATTTCCTTCTCCAATGTATGAAAGTGAAAAGTCAAAGTGAGGTCGCTCAGTTGTGTCCAACTCTTAGTGACCCCATAGACGGCAGCCCACCAGGCTCCCTCATCCCTGGGATTTTCCAGGCAAGAACACTGGAGTGGGGTGCACAAAGAATATCTCTCAACAAAAAGTTCCCAACAGAAAAACAGTGTTATCTGCACTTTAAAGATGAAACAGACATGGAGAAACTAAGTCACTTGTCCAAAGGCATACAGACTGTGGCTGAGTGGTATAGACAGGGCTGAAGCCAAGTCTAGCCTGGGTGCCCAAAGCAGTTCTAAACCAATATGCTGGAAGGTCAGCAGATGGCCCACTTGAAATGGATGAGTTGTATGGTATATGAGTTGCATCTCAAAAGCTATTATTCAAAAGCAAAAAACAGTAGAGGGGGCAAGTATGTGTCCCCTGGGGTCTGGAGGAAACCAAAGGGTGGTTTCTGAGTTGCCAGAAGCTTTGGAGCCGGAACACCCTCTTCTTTCCGCCTCAGGACAGCATACTTACTTTTGGAGGAAACAAGCTTGTGAAGTTGGAGTTGAAGACCTCAAGCTAGAGTTTGTTCTTTCTGTCCACATTTGCTTCCTATAAGCACACAGGATCAGGGAAGGAGGGAAAGAAGTATGCTGGGTCTGGTCTGGTCTGTATTTGCTTACAATTACTTTTAACCTTTGAAGGGCTTCCCTTGTGGCTCAGGTGATAAAAGAGTCTGCCTGGATTGCGGGAGACCTCGGTTTGAATCCTGGGTTGGGAAGATCTCTTTTTTGGAGGAAACAAGCTTGTGAAGTTGGAGTTGAAGACCTCAAGCTAGAGTTTGTTCTTTCTGTCCACATTTGCTTCCTATAAGCACACAGGATCAGGGAAGGAGGGAAAGAAGTATGCTGGGTCTGGTCTGGTCTGTATTTGCTTACAATTACTTTTAACCTTTGAAGGGCTTCCCTTGTGGCTCAGGTGATAAAAGAGTCTGCCTGGATTGCGGGAGACCTCGGTTTGAACCCTGGGTTGGGAAGATCTCTTGGAGAAGGGAAAGGCTACCCACTCCCGTATTCTGGCCTGGAGAATTCCATGAACTGTATAGTCCCTGGGGTCGCAAAGAGTCAGATACTACTGAGGGACTTTCATTTTTAACCTAAGAGGCCTTTTGGGGGGTAGAATTGGGGGTTGCTGGTGAGAAGAAAGGAAATGAGATTTGAATTAGAAGGAAGGAAGGAAAGTTAGTGAGGACTGGAAAAGGCTGGAGGAATTGGAACTGGAAAAGCTGAAGGTCAGAGCCTGTCAGAGCTGGATGGGACCCCAGCGGCAGCATCAGAAGCGATGGAGAAGCCCAGCTTATACAAAGGGTGGGAACTTTTTGTTTTCTGATTTCCCTCCAGCACTCGATTCTAGGGGAGAATACAGCAGGGAAAAGATGTAGAGACAGTAAAAGGAAAAGCCTTAGCTGAGCGGATACCTGGCAGAAAACTCAAAGCCAAAGTTGGAACCTCTGAACTTTCCTCTGTGGGTTGTTCCAAAACCAGGAGGAAAGTTGGCGTGTGACAGGGAGACAGTATAGATTTCTCAACTGGCCAAATAGACCATAGAGTCTAAAATGACCTTGGTTTGGCTGCCATTCCTACCAAGGAACTATCCAGAAAATGTAAACCCCTCCCTTCAGTTTGTGTTACCTGGACCAAGCAAACCCCAAGTGAAAGGTTTCCACATTTGGCCCATGAGACCGTCTCCGTTCCATTTTTAAAATAGGAGAAAGAGGGAAGATGACTCTCTGTTCTTTTGAACTGTTAGCCAAGAGTCAGGCTGAGAAAACGCCGAAGGGCCCTGACCTGACCCAGAAACAAGCCAGGTCCCTAGAAGGAGCTGCCCGCAGCGGCAGCGTTCCCAGTCCCCACCCTAATTACTGAGCAGAAGCAACGCTGCTAATTTGAGACGTTCTCTGTAATTTAGGTCTCCTCGTTCCAGCCGCCCTTCTTCAAAGGAATGTCAAAAGCCATTAGTACTGAAAGGAGTTTGGAGTGGGGAACCCAGTAGGGTAAGGGCGAGGAAGGAGCGGGGGCCACCCCAGGGGTGGAGACGATTTCCGGCCACTGGAAATAGCTGGGGTGGTCAGCGACCACCTTTGGTAAGGTTTCTCCTTTGGTAACACGAGCCTCTTCCCCCACAGCTTGCTGACCGAGGCGGATGCGGGTCACACAGAGTTCACAGATGAAGTGTACCAGAACGAGAGCCGCTACCCCGGGGGCGAGTGGAAGCCGGCGGAGGACACCTACACGGACGCGGTGAGGGCGCCTGTCCCGTGTCGGCTCCGAGGAGCCATCACCAAGCACCCGGCGGGGCTCCCCGCCCTTCTGCCCCTCCTCATGTTCTGAGCAGTCTCTCCTTTATAACGGAAGCCTCCAAAGCACAGCCGTAATTATTTCCTGTAGAAAATACATGGAGCCTGTTTTAACTACCGGGACACGGAGACCTGGGTTCGATCCCTGGTTTCGGTAGATCCCCTGGAGAAGGGAAGGTCTACCCACTCCAGTATTCTGGCCTGGAGAATTCCATGGACTGTACAGTCAAAGGTGTCGCAAAGAGTTGAGTAGACGTCGCTTTCATTTTCAAAGTCTGGGTTGTGCAGGGGTTTTTTGTTTGTTTGTTTGTTTTACTATATTATGTAACTAGCTTTTAAAATCATAAATTGAATTCTCATGTCTTTAGAATAAGCAAACAGCATAAAAGAAAATGAAAAGTAATTATGCTCGTTGATCCATGTCCCCCGCTGTGAGATAACCATTGAACCACTGATAGCAGTTTTCTGTTCCTGTACAATAATTTCTTTTTTTACCCACCTGAATAGAATTGTGTCACAGGCACAGTTCCACAACTTGTATTTTTCACTTGTATTTTCATTGTAATGTGTCTTGGACATCTTGAGTTTTTTTAAAAATTTCTTCAGTGTTTGATTATATGCACCCCTCTATAATTTAACTGATCCTCTCTTTGACATTTAGGGTTTTGTTTTTTTTTAACAGCCTTTGTTTTTTATGAGTCATGTGACAGTGAACATCCTTCTACATACATTCTTATCCACTTAGGAAAGTTTGCCTGTAGGAGAGGTCCCTAGCTTGGTCAAAGTTTCAGTGCATGTAAAATTTTGACAAATATGGGCAAATCACTTTCAAAGAGGCTGTACAAATTTATATTTCCAGCAACAGAAGAGAGGACTTTTTTCCCTAGACACACACCATCCCACTTTAACATCTTTGCAATACATGAATAGATGGTCTCCTATTGTTCTATTTTCACACTCTTAAAGTGAAGCTATTTTTCTGTGTTTATCTCCTTTATTTCATTTACCATGCACTTCTTTTAGTTTGAATACAGAATTTGTCAGTATTCTCACATAAACTTTGCTCAGTCTTACATGATTAGCATCTACAGCTTCCTATGGCATTACCCCGTATTTGCAAGCACCTATTTTTCATTCTCTGTCCATCTCTGATGGGTTCTTTGCAATATAACCCCTATAAGAGTTGCATCATTTCATAATACTAAGTTGAACCATATGAAATTGCTGATCTTTGACCATTTCTAACTTTCAAAAAACAATTTCCCGTGGTTTAGCGTAACATATCCCTTAATAGAAACAGAAAGTATTCTTTTAACAACGAGTTACTGTTTGGCAATTGTGTATAGATTAGGAATTTTTCTGAAAAGACTGCCCATGAAGGTATCAAATTAGCATGTGAATCTATAGTTAAGTGTGAGGAATCCTATCTCACATTTGCCTCTTCTTTAACACTGTGGCTTCTTTCTCTTTGTTGTTTTTTGTTTGTTTGTTTTTTGTAAAGAACGGAGATAAAGCGGCATCACCGAGCGAGCTCACTTGCCCTCCAGGCTGGGAATGGGAGGATGATGCGTGGGTCTATGACATTAATCGTGCAGTGGATGAGAGAGGTAACATTTCAGACCTATTAACTGACCAGGGGCTCTCCTGCATTGCCTTGGTTAAAGTCAGGTTTCCTTGGGAGGGAAGAGTTTCCCATCTTCTGGTCTAAGACAGGAGAGGGTTCAGGTGTCTGGAAGACAAGTAGGTGCTTGGACAAGGGCAGAGTGGTAGGCTCTCAAGATACAAGGTAATAGGCTCCCAGGCAGCTGGACTTCAAGATGCCAGGGATCCATTGAGAATTTGGGAGGGGACTGGAGTTTCAAGTTTCTCTATTCTAACCACGCCATACCCTCCCTGGGAATATCACACTAACTCAGGAGCCCCCTGCCTCGGAAAGAAGAACTGCAGAATGCCTAAAAAGTCATCCTATTCAGCAGTAAGGCAGCTTATTGACATAGCTTCTAGTAATGATGCTTATCCTTTTCTGTGGCTAGAAATCTAACATTAAATGGAACTAAAACATTTAGAATTGTCCAAAGAGAAAGTCTGATTTTTAAATTTCTTCTGAAGAACTAGTATGTAGAAAGAACTACCATTAATAAGGAAGATTTCAAATAGGTTATAAGTTTCTTGATCTGGATGCACACACCGGCCCTTCTAATAATGTTGGAGTGCAAACTGGGATTTGGACTGTCTGTTACTACACAGGCCATTCCCTCTTTCACGGTTCCCAAATGCCTCTCATAGTGGGCTTTATTCTTGTGTGAGGGCATGCATCAGAGTCTTTTCAAATGAGTCAACTCTTCGCATGAGGTGGTCAAAGTACTGGAGCTTCAGCTTCAGCATCATTCCTTCCAAAGAAATCCCAGGGCTGATCTCCTTCAGAATAGACTGGTTGGATCTCCTTGCAGTCCAAGGGACTCTCAAGAGTCTTCTCCAACACCACAGTTCAAAAGCATCAGTTCTTCAACACTCAGCCTTCTTCACAGTCCAACTCTCATATCCATACATAAACACTGGGAAAACCATAGCCTTGACTAGACGGACCTTAGTCAGCAAAGTAATGTCTCTGCTTTTGAATATACTATCTAGGTTGGTCATAACTTTTCTTCCAAGGAGTAAGCGTCTTTTAGTTTCATGGCTGCAGTCACCATCTGCAGTGATTTTGGAGCCCCAAAAAATAAAGTCTGACACTGTTTCCACTGTTTCCCTATGAAGTGATGGGGCCAGATGCCATGATCTTTGTTTTCTGAATGTTGAGCTTTAAGCCAACTTTTTCACTCTCCTCTTTCACTTTCACCAAGAGGCTCTTTAGTTCCTCTTCACTTTCTGCCATAAGGGTGGTGTCATCTGCATATCTGAGGTTACTGATATTTCTCCCAGAAATCTTGATTCCAGCTTGTGTTACTTCCAGTCCAGCGTTTCTCATGATGTACTCTGCATAGAAGTCAAATAAGCAGGGTGACAATATACAGCCTTGACGTACTCCTTTCCCTCTTTGGAACCAATCTGTTATTCCATGTCCAGTTCTGACTTTATTCGTAGATGCATTCAATTTCCATGAATGTTGGAAAGTATAAACATGGACGCCATGAACCCCATGTCCACAAAGGAAGCTTCTTGAGAAAGAATCCAGGGGAATAGGGCTTTATTCTGTTTGGCTGATTGCACAAGAGTGAAAGGAGCAATGGCATTCAATCAGGACAGTGGAGAATGTCGGGAGGGGGACAGAGAGTGACCAAGTGTTTCCTGGAACTTTATTTAATTTTATTGCTGAACTTTATTTGGTAATCTGGCACGCGCATCTCTTGGATAACCATTCACCAACTCTATTCCAGGCTGGGAGTATGGCATTACCATTCCTCCTGATAATAAGCCCAAATCCTGGGTCGCAGCAGAAAAAATGTATCATACTCATAGACGCCGAAGGCTGGTCCGAAAACGCAAGAAAGATTTAACACAATCCACTTCAAGTACCGCAAGGGTAAGAGGAGCAGTGGGAGGGAGCAGGTGGCTCTTTCTTCTAGATCACTCAAAACCACAGTTAATCCGGCTGTTTCTACACAAACCATTTACCTGAGACCCTGCTCAAGGGTTCTAAAAGTGTGCCCCTACCTCTGACCTACTGATTGAGGAACTCTAGGGGTAAGCCCAGCATTCTATGTTTCAACTACTAAGTCTTCCAGGTGATTCTGAAGCAGGCTAAATAATGAGAACCACTCAGGAGGCACTGAGAGAAGCAGAAATTATTTTGGCAGCATACTGTAATAGTGGCAGTAGCTCAAGACTTTGAACAAGACTTAAGGATTCAAATCCTGCCTTCATCTCCTTTCTCATCTGCAAAATGGGTATAATATCATGCATCTAATTAGGGTATTGTAAGCTTAAATGGAATAATAATAAACTGAGTGGAACAATAATACTAATAACAATAGTAAATGGTATGTTTTGTGTTCCTTCTATGATGGTAAGCACTGAATATATATCATCTCCAACCCACAAAATCTGCATTTCATTCTCATTTTACAGACAGTCCTCACAGAGGTTAAATGGATTTGTTTCAGGCTACCCACGTAGCTCAGTTGGTAAAGAATCTGCCTGCAATGTAGGAGACCCGGGTTCGATTCCTGGGTCAGGAAAGATCCCGTGGAGGAGGAAATGACAACCCATTCCAGTATTCTTGCCTGGGAAATCCCATGGACAAAAGAGCCTGGCAGTCTATAGTCCATGGGTTCATAGGAATCAGACACAACTTAGCAACTAAACCACCACCACATGTCTAGTAAGTGACAGAATGAACTCAGGCTAAGCTCATTCTAGATAGGAAGTCCTTCTATTCCACAAAGTGCCTGACTTACAGTAGACGTGATGAGTGGCTTTTACTAGCCAGTGAGCTGCTCAGTTCTTCTATGCTTCCAAAGATGGAACCATTCTCATCTTCTTAGATCTTTTCTGCTAGCTCAGGGCCTTGTTCCTAATAAATAATGGAGTAGAATGAATAAGCTGATGAATGAATATTTGTTTTGCAATCAGCCCTATCCTGATGGGGTGAGAAGTTTCTAGAGGCACTTCGACTCCCTTCTTCCACATGAGAGTGCCACGGTGAGGTGGAAAGATCACTGAGCGGCAAGTCAGAAGACCGGAAGCATGGCCCAGTTCTACAGAGAGTCTTGTCGAGAGACTGATCACGTTCCCCAGCCTGCCTCACTCCTGGCCTCATGAAATATTTCGGTGCTACTAGTAACACTGCTAGAGGGTTAATTTCAAGATCTTCCTTGACCTGGATTTTCTGTTTATTCAAAGTTGAAAAAAATAACCCCTACATTAATAACTTATGTGAAGCTCTTATTTCTGAAATCATAAATATTATTCAGTATTATTTTACATCTACTAAATCTAGTCATACTTTTAAGATATTTATGTAAAGTTTCTACCGCTGAAATGTCAGCTACAGGAGGGCAAGGATCCTATCTTTTTCTTCACTGCTTCCTCAGCTCTTAACCCAGTGCTGCATGGTAGGCACTTACATTTGCTGAATGAATCGAAGAAAACATTGAAAACTGAGATAATTAGATAGAAATAGTTCTCATGATAAAAGCTATCTTAGTCATTATAGTAGTTATTCTAGAAGTTCTTCTAGTACTTCTAGAATACCTGATTTACTTATTAGCTATGGAAGTTTTTATCTTAAACACTTAGGCCCTGGGGAGGATGGCATCATTTCTTCCCTCCATATGTAAAGTGGAGATAATAATGTTTTCCAAACTATATCACAGTAGCAGTGTGCTTAAGAGCTAGTGAAGTGAGAAAAATAGAAAGCAGTTTGCAAAAGAATCCATTTGATTTACCCCTGACCTCATGCTCCACCCCATCCCAGCTACCATCTAAATAAGGGGCTCATGATGGTATAGCCACCACCTTGGCAAAATCTCATTTCACTTCAGTTGCTGCTATTCACTCTGCATCCCCATCCCCACGGTCCATCACCTCTGCAAGGGCAGAGACCCTGTCTGTTATTTTTTGAGTGTTTTATTTACTCATTTGGCTGTGTCGATTCTTGGTCGGGTCATGCAGAATCTTTTGTTGTGGCACACAAGGGCACCCAGGCTCAGCTGCTCTGCAGCATGTGGGACCCTAGTTCCCCAACCAGGGATCGAACCCACATCCTCTGCATTGCAAGGCAGATTCTTAACCACTGGACCACCAGGGAAGTCCTGAGACTGTTGCTTTTGTTCTCTGTTGTACCCTGGCTTCTAGCAAGGTGCTTTGGCCCAGAGTAGAGTTTTGATACGTATTTGTTGATTGATCAGGTAAACTGCTTTATCAATATAAGGAACATTGTTATGGTGATGATTATTGTTACATGTTTTACCTCTCTTTTAGGCCATGGCAGAATTTGAAGACCGGGAGGGCTGGGAATACGCTTCTCTAATTGGCTGGAAATTTCACTGGAAACAGCGTAGTTCAGATACCTTTCGCCGCAGACGCTGGAGGAGAAAAATGGCTCCTTCAGAAACACATGGTGCAGCTGCCATCTTTAAACTTGAAGGGGCCCTTGTAAGTAACAACTAGCCAAAATTCAAATTATATTCACAGAGGGCAGACACATACATGTTGGATATAAGGCCACTGACTCTGCTACTGTAAGGTTGCACCTAATACTGTAAGATTGCACGTGTGGTAGAAAGCCACATGTCATAGGAGCTCAGCAATGTAGAATAAATAGACCATTGACACGTGGAGGTTCTAAGAAGCCCGTTTAATATTGGTTCACCTAGCTTTTCTTTAAGTGTATCTGTTCCAAAGCCTTTGCTGTGGGTGACATCTATTAAGATTCCAAGCTTAGGTTCTTTGGGTCATACTCTGGAAACTGCAACTGTTCAACAAGCCAAGAAAGTTAAATACACTGGTGTGAGGGGAAGGAAACAGAAGGTTGGCTCACAAAATCAGAACGATTCACATGGAAGCACAACAGAAAGGCAGGGAGGAGAAAAGCAGAATGGTGGAAGGAATGAATTAAGAAAGTGGTGGTGATTGATTTAAATCAAGGTGGTCAGGGACCATTTTTGGAGATTTGTGTTGGGACACAACCTATTTTTATATTTCTACACGCTAACCTTTCTCTGTTCTTCCTCCACCACTTTTTCTTCCTCCCTTCCTCCTAATACTCTTACGTATCCTTTATGCTGTCCTCCCCCCACCTCCCAGAGCTTCCCTGGTGGTTCAGATGATAGAGAATCCACCTGTAATGTGGGAGACCTGGGTTCGATCCCTCCGTATTCTGGCCTGGAAAAGTCCATGGACTATACAGTCCATGGGGTCATAAAGAATCAGACTGAGTGACTTTCAGTTTTCTTTCCCCCACCCTTCCACCCCCAAGGGGTGGATTTAGTAAGCCTAGTCTTGAGGTAGAAAGGCTGTCTCTAGCTTCCCACTCTGTCACTATGCTGGGCTTCATTCATTTTTAAAATTGGAATGGTTGGACTTAGAAAAACTCTTAAAACTGGCCATTCCATTTGTTTCTAATTCTTACCTCTTTGTTTTTAGGCATTACTGATTGGTTTTCCTGCCTCTTACTTTAGGGCGCAGACACTTCTGAGGATGGAGAGGAAAAGAGCATAGAAAAACAGAGGCACAGCGCCACCACGGTATTTGGAGCAAACACTCCCATCGTTTCCTGTAATTTTGACAGTACGTTTTTTTTCTTAATTTAAATTTATTTATTTTAATTGGAGGCTAATTACTTTACAGTATTGTATTGGTTTTGCCATACGTCAACATGAATCTGCCACGGGTGTACACGTGTTCCCCATCCTGAACCCCCCTCCCACCTCCCTCCCCATCCCATCCCTCTGGGTCATCCCAGAGCACCAGCCCCAAGCATCCTGTATCCTGCATCGAACCTGGACTGGCGATTGGTTTCTTATATGATATTATACATGTTTCAATGCCATTCTCCCAAATCATCCCACCTTCTCCCATTCCCACGGAGTCCAAAACACTGTTCTATACATCTGTGTCTCTTTTGCTGTCTCGCATACAGGGTTATCATTACCACCTTTCTTAAACATGTATTTGTGAATTTCATTTCTATGACTTTTATCTCAGGATAACTATGAATCACCAAATGTGATTTTTTTAAAATTCTTTTATGTAAATGTGGCTTGCATTTTCATCATACCATGAATGTGATTTTTAAAAATACAGTTTTAATAACTATATTTGGGGTGGAGTATGGTCAAATATTTAATCTTAACATAACCTGTCTGATATTTACTCATTCCCTCAAGAGCCCTCCAAAGATTATTTTAATTACTGAAAAAGTTCAAAAAGTTAAGGTTGGTTATTGTGATACCCTTCAGAAATTTTGGAATGAAGCAGACCTACTCTATGATAATAATAGCGAATACTCATATTAGTCTTAGCATGGGCCAGGTACTATGCATATATTATCTCATTTAATTTTTATAACAACTGTAGAAAGGAGGTACCATTATTGTTCCCAATTTCACAGGAAGAAATCAAGTATAGAAAGAATAAATTATTTGACCAAGATTTTGTAGCTTGTAGGTACTAGCAATAAAATTTGAACTGAAGTAGTCTGGTTCCTAGCATTTGCGTAGTGAATCACAATACTCTGAAAGTGTTAGTCTCTCAGTTCGGTCTGACTCTTTGGAATCCTATGGACTGTAGCTGCCCAGGTTCCTCTGTCCATGGAATTCTCCAGGCAAGAATACTAGAGTGGGTAGCCCTTCCCTTCTCCAGGGAATCTTCCTGACCCAGGGGTTGAACCTGGGTCTCCTGTATTGCAAGCAGATCCTTAGCTGTCTGAGCCTCCAGTGAAGCCTAGAATTTGTGTAGTGAATCACAGTACTCTACTGCTTTTCAAATTATGTGTGTTTGCAGGGCAGGGTGGGGTAGCAGTGTAGTGAGGAGGGTCATTTATATTTTAAAATAATAATGAGCAGAAGTATAAAGTCTTTGAAATATCAAAGAAAAACTTAACTGTTTCCTGGATCTGGTGCTGAAATGGTATATAGAAAGCCCTATTTCAGTAACTCCTAGAGACCCAGTGTCATTTTAAAGATCGGCAATGACAAGCAGTACCCTAAATCCAGGTAGTTTATACCAGGAGTATGCTCTCCTGATTGATACACTTGCAGTGAACTTCCTGTAGCATTTTTATAATGCTTCATTTTGCAGGAAACATGTGGAAGACACATTGCCACCGTTGTATACCTTCTGTACATACAGTATAAACTGTGGGGAAATGGATTTGGGTAACCCATTTATCTGAAATACATGTTATGTCCAATAGAAAAATAGCAGTTTACAGTGTTCTGTTTCTTACAAGTAACCTGCATCCTGTTCTTTTTAGGAGTCTACGTTTACCACCTGCGCTGCTATATCTATCAAGCCAGAAACCTCATGGCTCTAGACAAGGACAGCTTTTCAGGTAAAGGAAAAAAACACTCCATCTCACATGTTACTACACAGCAGGCTAGCTCGATTCCACTTTTCATCAGGTAGATGGTTTGAGGTATTTCGCACAACAAAAAGCTTTTCCTTACTGAGAGTAAGTAGCTTGATATGCATGAAGTCCATGGCTCCGCCATTAGACAATGGCTGAGTCTGTCGAGCACAGTTGCAGAGTGCCGAAGAAGATATGTGGTCTTTTAATACTAATAATCATTAAGGGATTAAGTGATGCAAAACACCAAGAAGAAAAGTTTCTGCTCTCTTGTTTATACTTGCAGCTCTTTTTTACCCCAGAACTGTTGGGTTGATTGGCAAGTCAGCACATTTATGTATATATAAATATTTTTTGTAGCTCTCTAAGTTGACAAAATGATCACCACCAGTTCACCCATTTCCCTACTTTGGAGTCCATCTTGACCTCCTTTGCTGCCTGCTTCCCAAGTTTCCAGCACCAACAAACCATGAGACTTCATCACCCCTCACACTGACACCCTAGTTTTGCTGCCTTTGGACTGGCTCTCAGAGGAAGCTTCTGGGCGCCTGCTGCTTGGGAATTTGTGTGCTGTTGCTGGTGTAACTAGTTCCTGGCCTCCCTGGGCTAGTGGTGGTGGTGGTCAGTTGCTCAGTCGTGTCCCACATGTTGTGACCTCATGGACAGCAGCAGACCCGGCTTCCCTATCCTTCACTATATTCTGGAGTTTCCTCAAACTCATGTGCACTGTGTTGATGACGCCACCCAACCATCTCATCCTTTATCACCCCTTCTCCTCCTGCCTTCAATTTTTCCCAGTATCAGGGTCTTTTCCAGTGAGTTGGCTCTTCACATCAGATGGCTTCACCTTCAGCATCATTCCTTCCAATGAATATTCAGGGTTAATTTCCTTTAGGATTGGCTGGTTTGATTTCCTTGCTGTCCAAGGGACTCTTAAGAGTCTTCTCCAGCACCACAATTAGAAAGCATCAATTCTTCAGTGCTCAGCCTCTTTTATGGTCCAACTCTGATATCTGTACATGACTACTTGAAAAACCATAGCTTTGACTATAGGGACCTTTGTAGGCAAAGGGGTGTCTCTGCTTTTTAATACTCTGTCTAGGTTTTTCATAGCTTTTCTTCCAAGGAGCAAGCATCTTTTAATTTCCCTGAGCTATAGGAGGAACATTCCACTTCAGGACCTGCAGGCCAGCGGAGCATCCCTTATGGAACCAGCTCTAGGACCAGTTGCCTGACACTCTGGCACGCTCACATCATTGTGAGGTGTGTTCCGAGCACTAATATTAACCAACATTTGTGAATGGTTTCTTTTTCTGACAAAGCAGACTTAAGGTTATCTCTAATACTGCTCCAAAATGGTTTTTGAAGACATTTTTGAATATTCACCACCAGGGGGCACTCGATCATTGCAAGTCAAAGTTAATTTCTTGACTAAAGTTGCATAAAACTCGAAGCACATGCCTTGCAGTTTGAAACAGAAGATATACCATCAGGGTAAAAGCAAGAAATCCCATTCATAAGATGCTGCAGTGCTTAAAGCCTGGCACCTTTCAGCTTGTGCAAAAGCTTCCAAGTTAGACAGCAGGGTATTGCTCATAGAGGTCAGCTCCCAAGCAGTTGTAAAAAGGTTTGGTGAAATTATTAAGCATGGAGGACAAGTGAGTTACTTCTTTTTTTTTTCTTAGCTATTTTCAGCAATACTGAGGTATAGTTGGCAAAGTTTAAAGTGAACAACATGATGATTTGACATATGTACTCCTTGTGAAAGGATTCCCACAACTGAGTGAACATGTTCTTTCATCTCTCAAATTTACGTTTTGTGAGTTGGTACAAACACTTAAGTTGTACTTTCTTAGCAGATTTCAGTTATACAAAAAGTATTAACTGTAGTCATCATGTTATCCACTGGATCCTCAGACCTTATCATCTTGCAGGTGAAGTTGATACTCTTTAATTCACAGCATTTCCCCTGCCCCCAGCCACCACTGGGACCACCATTTTCCTCTCTGTTTCTCTGAGTTAAGACTTCTTTGTTTGTTTGTTTCACATATAAATGATACCCTGTAGTATTTGTCTTTCTGTGTCTGGCTTATTTCACTTAAGCCATCCAGGTTCATGCATGTCATCACAAATGGCAGAATTTCCTTCTTTTTTAAGGCTGAATTATATTTTATTGTATGTATGTATCTACTTATATAGATACTTTTTCTTCATTCATCTATAGTTTGCCTTTCATTTTGTTGGTGATTCACCTTGCTGCATGGAAACCTTTTTAGTTTGAGGTAATTCCATTTGTTTATTTTTGCTTTTGCTGCCTTTGTTGTGTCAAGTTAAAAAACCATGGCCAAGTCAGTGTCAAGGAGCCTACCCCTGTGTTTTCTTTCAGGACTTTTATGGTTTCAGACCTCAGCCATGGCCCACTGTTACTTTTTCTGTTTTAGATCCATATGCTCATGTCTCCTTCCTTCATCGAAGTAAAACCACCGAGATCGTCCACTCAACTCTGAATCCAACATGGGACCAAACGATTATATTCGATGAAATTGAAATTTATGGGGAACCCCAAACCATCCTACAGAACCCACCCAAGGTTATCATTGAACTTTTCGACAATGACCAAGTGGTAGGTAATTTAGCATTTCTAAGATGATTTAGGGAATGATGGAGATTTAGAAGGGTGCTTGTCAGAGAATTTCAGGATTGCTTGTTTCTCTAGGGCAAAGATGAATTCTTAGGACGAAGCATGTGCTCTCCTCTGGTGAAACTAGACTCAGAAATGGACATCACTCCCAAACTTCTCTGGTACCCAGTGCTGAATGGAGACAGAACCTGTGGGGATGTCCTTGTAACTGCAGAGTTGATCCTGAGGGACAAGGTACTTACTGAGATCTCTCTCACACATTTTTTTCAGAGTAGCCAATTAAAACACTTGTTAGCAACTCCAGCACTGTTTACTTGAACCAAAGGGAGGCATTGACTTTTCCGTGTTTGTTTCGCAGGATGGCTCCAACCTTCCCATTCTTCCCTCGCAAAGGGCACCAAATCTGTACATGGTCCCCCAGGGCATCAGGCCTGTGGTTCAGCTCACTGCCATTGAGGTATGCTCCCTGCTCTGTGTCATTGGTCAGATCACATGGATGTGGCCACCCAACTGGAATCTTTTGTACAGGGATGTCTCCAACTTCCTTTAGAATTTGTCCACAAGACAGAAATATTCATGGAAAATAGAATACTCATCAACGCTATGAAAACAAGTTAATCCCAATATTGCTGAGGGAATTTAGAATTCCCATTTACTGGGAGCCAGTGGATTTCTAAGTTTCCCGGGTCAACTGGAGAACTGAGAGAGAGATGGACTCAGACCAGCATGTCTGTGTGTGCTGAGAAAAGGGGACCTGGGGGGGAGGTGGAGGGGGGAATGGGAAGAATGGGAAATGGTGACGTGTCGGGCAGTCTGAGCAGAGACAGGCGGAGGGAACTTGATGGACGGCATCCTGCCTACTATTGAGGGCTCCCTGTTTGTCCAGTCAACAAGCTGTTACTTGGAGGTTTCCATCCTCAGGCTGCCTTGCTAATAAGGCTGAGATAGATGACTTTAACCTACAGCTTTTATTTTTGAATAAATGCCTGCAGGTCAGACTCTGTGTTGAGATTTTTACACTTGATCCTCAGAATAACCCTATGATGGGGAATACTTCCAGCTCCTTTTGTAGCTGAGCCAGAGAGGTTACTAACTCGCTAGAGTTTTCAGAGCTGTGGCGCAGCCAGGATCTGATCCCTGCGCTCTTCTCTGCTCTACTCTTTATCCGCTCAGATAAGGGAAGAAAATGGGCAAGAACACTTTCTCTGTCTGACCTCCAGGCTTTTTAGCATAACATTCTCAGAGATTTGAGGCAAATCGGTACAAGTCCATCTTAAAGAATTTACCAGTTATTAAGAAAGAATGTTTCCTTTTGAATATTTTTTGTATGCTGGGTTTTCTTCCCTTCTCTTTATATTGTTTTCTTAGATTCTCGCTTGGGGCTTAAGAAACATGAAGAATTACCAGATGGCTTCTGTCACCTCCCCCAGTCTCATTGTGGAGTGTGGAGGGGAAAGGGTCGAGTCAGTGGTGATCAAAAACCTGAAGAAGACACCCAACTTCCCAAGTTCTGTTCTCTTCATGAAAGTGGTACTGTATCAAGACTCCGTAATAGCTCATGTGTGTTGAATTGCTGACTTGTACTTGAAGAATGAATATATACCAGTCCATACATAATATATTTCCAAAGTCCAACAACAAATAGAAAAACCCTGCCTTAGTCTGCTTGTCAGGGACTATCCTCCCTTAGATTCTCACACTGTAGCGATAGTTCCTTAGAGTTTCAAAGAGACACAGAAGCATCTGTGAGCAACCCTAAGGTATTTCTCCAGGAAACTTCCATCTAGTCAGCTGTCTATGACAAGCTCTCAGTCAGTCCTCCAAGAACAGAATATTGACCCCCAGCCATGCCCCTGTAGGTGTGTGAACCAGAATCCCCCATAGTGACCAGCTGGCTGGGAAAGGGAGCTGCACAGTAATGATGTGATGGGGCTTGTCCCAGCAGCCTGTGACTGTGCCCCGCCTCCAAGTGCCCCTAGGGATGGTGCCCACTTTTGTTCCATTGATGTTCCCCTCTGGTTATTAGAAGTTCACAGTCCTCCATTGCAGACCCCATAATACTCTGGAGCAAGAAGAGGCTACTCCATCTTTCCATCTTTAAAGCAGTTAAATCCTTAACTTTTTAAAACAGAAAAACCTTTCTTATTATATTCTACCAGAAAAAGAGATACAAAGGCATTTCCTCAGTTTTGATGGGGTGGAAGTTCCAGAACCTTCCCATTCCTTTTCCCACCCCAGTCATTTTTCTGACCTTGGGGTCTCCAACACATGGCTGTTGAACTCTAGGATCCTGTGGCTTAACTCCTCCTCTTACGGATAAGGAAACCAAGTCTTGGGGGGAAAATGCCCTCTGCGAGTTCCATAACCAGTGCCAGGTGCCGCCTGCTATGCCCAAGACTCTGTCAAGGCTGCAGCAGCAGCTACGTAGAGCCCAGTGCTGGCTGCATTCACACTCCCTGCATCAAGTCTTCAAGCTTGCAGGGCAGGCATTTTCATCCTTCTCATGTGTACTTTGGAGAAACTGAAAGGTTAAGTGGTTTACACGAAGAGACACAGCTAGCAAGTGGGTGGCCGGAGTTCAAACTTAAAGTCCGTCCAGCTTCAAAGCCCATGCTTTCCCCTTGGGATGCTACCAGTGAGCACCCCCTGCAGGTTCCAAGCCAGAATCCCAGGGCCACTCTGCCCATCCTTGTCCTCTCGCCAGCTCCCTCCCTGCTTCCCAAGCTCTAGTCTGTGATCTAGCCTTGGTCAGAAGTGAGGAAAGCTCGGTTGACCCGAACTTCTATTCCTGTGCAAGGACAGAGGTGGAAATAATCTGAACCACACACCAGGCAGACCTGAGACCAGCCTGTGATTCCCCAATCAGACAGTGTCACCAAGATCACCAGACTGTACGTAGAGGAACCAGGAGACAATGAGAAAAGCGCATCCTATTTTGACATTGAACTTCCAGGGCTGAAAGACTCCCAAGCCAGTTATGTCCTGTGAAGGTTCAGTTTTATCTCAATCATTTCTAAGTTTTAACTAATTCTAACAAATTGCTGACTTCACACCCTATTAACAGAGCAGAGCCAGGCACTAAGGTACAGTTTTAGGCACTTCATGTTCGTTAATTCAGCAACCCTACTGTTATTTAGATCCCTGGGACACAGAAAGGTTCCCTAAGATCATGTCATGCAGCTGCCAGTGGCAGAGCGGGGATTTGACCCCAGGCATCTGGATCAGAGCTCAGGCCCTTTGGCTCTAAGCTGCCAGCTTGGCATGTATGTTACTGAACTGCTCACTGTGGGGCCCTGGGCCTATGCCAAATGGGCAGAGAGAGCCTGAGATGGTCCCTTTGGGGGAGTTAATTGGCAAAGCTGCCCTTGTCAGGACTTGTAGAGAGAAGTGACACCTACTTCTGTGACCCACCTCCCTCCCCAGTTCTTGCCCAAGGAGGAGCTGTACATGCCTCCGCTGGTGATCAAGGTCATCGACCACCGGCAGTTCGGGCGCAAGCCCGTCGTGGGCCAGTGCACCATTGATCGCCTGGACCGCTTTCGCTGTGACCCTTATGCAGGAAAGGAGGACATCGTACCACAGCTAAAAGGTAAATGCAAGAGACGAGCTGAGAAAGTAGCATTGACATGAATACACAACCATGTGTAAAACAGATCATGTGAAGCTGCTGTGTAGCACAGGAAGCTCAGCTTGGAGCTCAGTGATGACTGGAAGGGTGGGATGGGGAGGTGGGAGGAGGAGGCTCAAGAGGGAGGGCATATATGTGTACTTAGAGCTGAGTCACGTTGTACAGCAGAAACCAACACGACACTGTAAAGCAGTTATCGTCCAATTTTTAAAAAAGGGAAATCCAAGTCTCTAAATAACATCGTAGGTCTTTTCATGTTGAGCTGATTTCGTCTTTACCAACTTCTCAAGGTGCAAGTACTTATTCTCCAGGTTTTGCAGATGAGGGAACAATTTGATTGACATCATGCCGTGTAACCTTCCCAAGGTGATACAGTTAGTAAGTGGCAGAGCTCCTCTTGAATCCTGGCCTCGTTTGGAGGGGCCCGCTGCTCAAGCTGTTGCCTTCTGAAATATCCTGCTCCTGGAAAAAACATTCTTTTTTGTGTTGTCCAGCAGGAAAATCAATGGGTGATTGCAGTTTGCCATGATAAATATTTTGATGGGAGATACAGGTCCCCCTCTGTGAGCACTGAAGGAGCAGGGAATTTTTCAGTTGCTTTCTGTCTATTCCACCTCATTAATGCATCACAACATCCTATGATGTGATTTGAAACATATGATTTCATTGTTACCTGTGGAGGAAAATATAATACCTGCTGAGTTTAAATGCCTGGCTTTGGGTCACATAATTAATAAGTAATAGAGCAGGCTAGAGTATTATCTTAGGGTTCTATATGAAATAATAACTATATGGGTAGCATTTTGCCCTTGTTCATTCAAGAATTACTTGTTTTTTAGTTTATCATGTGCCAGAGACTGTGTTAGGGGCTGGGGACTGGATCCCACCCATGAGCCAGATCTAGAGCCCCTAGGCTTGTGAGATCAGACCCAGCGGAGAACTGACTCCCATTCAGCTGGTCGCTGGCGGCCTCAGAACTGAAACAGATGTCTTCTGTTTGAGCAGCTGTGCTGCTAACTGCTTCTGTGTAATCTTCCATAAGGTTTGGTATTGATTTTACAGAGCCTCTGAAACTTATCTGCATTGTGGGTCTGAGCATCCCGAATCCCTGATTCAGAGAAGAGAGAAAAAAAAAATCCATAGTCACACTTGCGCAAAACCCTACATGTGTTTATCCATACATTTTCCATGAAAAGCATTTTGTGCTGAATAGATGGTGCCTAAACAGCAACATTTTGATAACAAGGATTCACATAACTGCAGGCGTTCTTTAATCTGGGATTATAATATAAAGGAGAGAAAGTGTTTTCCTGGTGTTTTTTCTACTGCTTTCATGAGGGAACACTCTTTGACACAAATATGTGAAATCGTTAGGAAGGTATAAATGCAGGTTTTCTCTGGCCTCAGAATCTGAGTGGACCTATGTATGTCAATAGGTCAGGGGCAGACAGAGGCCTCTTGGTTCATAATTCTACGTAGTTAACATGGTCAAGGCTTCAGAGAGGCCCTGAAGAGGAAAATTCTTAAGGTGAATGGGGAACACAGTGTTCCCAAGACCAGACTCTGTCATTTTAGATCCACCTGATACTTTGTTTAAACCAGATATGCTTGGTTGGTCTCCTGGGGGAAGCACACAGAATAACTTGCCTCCCTCCCTAAGGTTTTGTTGGCCTGAGGACTGAAGTGGAGAACTGCTGATGCAGAAAGGATCCCCGTGCAGTTTTCCAGCATGCTGCCCGCTCACCCTTCTCTGCTGCTGCAGTTGTTGGGAGCTGGGGGAAAGCTGTCTTGGAAGCATAGAGACTGCTGATAGATCTGGGTGCGCCACATGGATACTCAGCCACCTCGCAGCAGCATAGCAACTGGTGGATCATAGATTCTCAGTGTCAGTCTCCTCCGCTTCCCCAGTGTTCCCCTGATCATCTCTTTGACATTTACAAAGGGCCTGCTTTGCTCTGAACTCTGGTGTGACAGTTAAAACACAAGCGTTAACGTCAGAGAGACCTAGATTACTTCCTTCCAGCTGTGATTGATTGTTCAACCTGAAGCAGACTTGCTTTCTCTGAGCCTCTGTTTGTTTTTAATCTCTATAATGGGTATATGCCACATATGCACTTATTCTACAAGATTTTTGAGGGGTTAAATGAGATATGTATGTAAACAGTTTAGCCCACTGCCCAGCACATGGCAGGTGCTTAAAGAATGTGTTTTCCCTCCTTTATGTCCTAGGCATCAATTGCTGGGTTAAACAAAAAGTTCTTTTGGCTTGGCAGAGTTTGTTCTATCTGGGTTCTGGCCTTCTGATGACTGTCTGCCTGCCTGATGTCTTCATTCATAAAGGACATCTGTACCTCTCACTCCATCCTGCCCCAAGCTGAGGCTTTTGCACCCCATTCAGCTGAACCAAATCTGGTGAGCCCCAGGGGGGCCACTCATGAGCCCTCGCTCTAAGCCCAGAGTCTGGAGCCACAGATATTCTGAGAATTATTTAAAGTCAGGATGGGTGCCTTTTCTCTCTACGTATATTGTAAGAGGGAGAAGGCAATGGCACCCCACTCCAGTACTCTTGCCTGGAAAATCCCAGGGACGGAGGAGCCTGGTGGGCTGCAGTCCATGGGGTCGCCAAGAGTCGGACACAACTGAGCGACTTCACTTTGACTTTTCACTTGCATGCATTGGAGAAGGAAAGGGCAACCCACTCCAGTACTCTTGCCTGGAAAATCCCAGGGATGGAAGAGCCCGGTGGGCTGCCGTCTGTGGGGTTGAACAGAGGTAGACACGACTGAAGCGACTTAGCAGCAGCAGCATGCTGGTAAGGACTGGGACTGAAAGAGGCCACTGCCACTTCAGCCCTGAAATGTGCCTGTTCACCTGCTTTACTTTTCTGTGTCTTAGAACAGATCCTCTGAAAAGGAGGCTCCTTTTCTGTAGTCCCCCAGGGCCCCAATATCACTCCTGCATCCTCTGCATGTGTTCATAAACTGCTTTTTTTCAGCATTCCCTATCTACAGGCATTGGGCTAACTATCTAAGGTGAAAGGAAAAAAAGAACAGGCCAGATAATCGCCTTAAAATGTCTCAAACCAATCATATTTTGGGAAAAGTGATGAAGTGTTGGATTATTTTTCTGCAGTCCGGTGTGGTCTTCATTTAGTAAGTCACATGCAGGAGCAAGCTCTACCATCCACTGTGTGGCTGTTAAACTTGAAATAGAAAGCTTACCACTATATTTTTGTAAGTATCTTAGATTATGAAATTGTCTTGCAGCCTCCTTTTTGTCTACCCCACCCTGCCGGGACGTTGTTATTGAAATAGAGGCACCAAGCCATTACTGGCTTCAAAGGTAGGCTTAGAACTGATCATTCATTGAATGATGTTGGCTTTATCTTCCAGGTATCTAAGCATTAGGTGAATTCAGTCAAACAACCATTCAATGCAACTAAAGATGACAAACGAACTTATCACAGTAAAGAACCTGGCTCTTAAATTCATCAGTAGCTTTGGTGACATTGTGTGAACTCATGTCCTCTCCCCTCAGTCACCAAGGAGACTTAATAGTCGGACCCATGCTGCACTCTGCACGAGGGAGGGGAATCTGGACAACAATAAGTTTTTAAATCTCCCCAAGTGATTCTAATATGCAGGCAGGTGTGAGAACTGTTGATGTGGATGGTCTGAGTGGGTATCATTTGCAAGAGCAATCTCAGGATCAAATATACAGCATCACAACATTCAGAAGAGAGATACATGGAGCACACCAGTTCCTTTCCCCCAAATGGAACAGAAGAGTCATGGGTTTTTAATGACTCTATTTGTCAGTGTATGGGATATCCCTGACTTTTATATTCACTGTGGTTTTGAAATTAAGACACTGGTGGAAGTGCTCACTCAGGACCCTATTTTAAAACCATTCCATCCAGCTTGACAAGAGGGAAAGGGCTGGGGCGGGGAGTTCTCAGCCCAGAAAAAAGAAAACATCAAATATCTCCCTGTTTCTGTTGGCATTCATGGTGGACTTTCACGGCATGTTTTAATGTGCAAACTGGCCAGAAAGTACACATGATTGCACTTTAATGTGTTAGGTCCATAAACAGCGCCTTTAAAGAAATCTACTTTCTTCCCACTGCATTAAACTCACTAACAATTGGACCATATTAAATGTGAGCTCCACAGCCAGCACCGCGTAGCAGTATGTTTGATTCTATTCCTTGAGAACCCTCTGCAGTCAGAAATGACAATATCAAATTTGCAAAACCACTGTGTTTACTTTATAAACAACCCCAGATATTTTCAATAAAACAGTAGTAGCCCAGGGAGAAGTATAATATACTTAAGATCTTCTAAGTACATTTTCACAACTACTCTGGAAAAAGCCAGTTTCAGATACTACCCTGTGATCTGCCTCCAGATTCCATCGTCAAGCAGGTCTTTGTGCCTTCTGACAGGTATGGAGGATCAAGAAAAAGAATAAAGTCACCTATGCCCCAATCTCATTCATTTCTTCCTAGTAGTTAAGAGATGAGGCTACTGTAGCAAAACACAGTGAAAGCTGAATTTACAGCATATTTTAAGTTGCAACCCAGCGGGATTGAGGACGATCATATCATTCTCACATACTATATATCACTTTAATCAGCTGCTCTCCTAACACCTAGTGGACGTATACTGTGTTGATAAGAAAGGCTATTCAGAATGGCCTCTAAAAATCTGATTCCATCTGTTCATTGGGGAAGACAGGGCTCATCTATGCAAAGTCAAATGAGCAAAGGTGAGCTCTGGAAGAGCCAATGGCCAGCTTGCTGATGTCCTGGATTATGGGTACATGTAAAATATGTCCACACATGTAACACATACACACATGTAACGTGTGTGTTGTGTGTGTTACATGTTCATGCTTTGTGTGTGTGATGAATGTCTGTTACCACTAACTCAGTTCGAGCCTTTTATATGGGTGGGTTGAGGGACTGGGTCAGCACTGTGCTGATGATGGAAGCTGGAGGCTGTGGCTTCAGGTGACTGAGAGAGCTCTTGTCTGATGGGCTCAGCACCACCACGAGTAAAGTGGGAAATAAACACGGGGGTGGGGGGACTACTAAGTGCTAGCCAGATGTCATGGACGTTCCTACATGGCCGTTTCAACGATTGCCTTCCAATTCCAGTGCTTAAGCAGTATGTCAACAGCACTCAGCAAAATGGCTTCTCCAACGACAGTGCATGTATGTATGTATAAGAAAATGCACGAAGCTGGGGCTTCAGGGACTTCTCTCTAGAGACTCGAACTCTCCTTTCAGATTCTTTCTAGATTTTGGAGTGAAAGATGATCTTTAAACAAATGTGATTGTTTTAAGCTTCAGGGGAGAATCTGCTGTGCCCTGTGGATGTAATGAAGCAAGTTACTTCAAGTTGCTTCAGTTACTTTTTCATGTGAAGTTACGAGCAAGTGGACATGAATAAATTTTCCTGTATTCTAGATTTTAACATCAGTAATCTGTTTTGAAAATGCTTTTAAAATCATGAACTGCTCATTTATTTGAAAAGGTTTCAAATAGATGAAAATAGATGTGAATAAAAAGATTCTAAAAATCTGAATATGCAAACACTTTTGGTGTAAAATCTCTCTCTCCAAAATCTCAATTCAGTTGTGATGATTTAGCTCTTAATCGCACTTTGATATTAATCTAATAGAATTGTTACCTCTGTCTGCCTCTCTGCTTCTCTGGGCAATTCTGTGTGCTGAATGAACAAAAGTTGATCTGGAAAGTGCTGAGGGGCACTTGCAAAAGAAGCCTCAGCCATCCCACGCTCCCTGCAGGAGGTGCCTGTAGTGAGGAATCACAGTTCCCTTATATTGGAAATGAAGTTAGGAGGCATCAATTCTTCAAACTGCCCCTGAGGGCGAGCTTGGCTAATGTTCCGGCAGGTACCAAGAGAAAAGTCAAATCCCAACATCCTAGCTGTCAATTCTTTCATCTCCTGGTAGATTCTCCATGAGGAAACTCAAAAGAGAAGGATTTGGTCAGTGAGAAACTTGACATCATAGAACAACTTTGATGGATGGATATGTATTTGGTACTGTAACATCAACATGGGGAAAAACCAAGAAAAGATGCTTGTTAATAATGATATTGCAATCATGCTGGGTATAAACAGGATATTGCAACAGGAGTTTTTGAAGAGATGAGAATTAAGCCAGCTGGGAATATACTTTAAAAGCTAAATGGAATGAAAGGCTTGGGGCAGGAAGAACAACTATACCCTGCTAATCCCCCAACGCCCTATGTAATCACTCTGCTGGTGGACAGAGATTGTCTAACTCTATTAAAATGGGACGTGGGTGACTACCTCCAAGCCTTTTGTTTTAATACTGTTTGTAACTCTTTTGCACATTTTCAGAGAAGAAACCAAAAAGATGTGTTTAATAATGAGATCATTTTAAATAAATAAACCATCAAAATGTTGATAATATAAATGATGGTTGAAAAATAATGTCTCTTTTTCTCTTTCTTGTTCAACCTAATGCTCATGGTTCTCTACCTTCGTGTGACCTATACATGTTTTGCCTTCTTCTGGCCATATATGTGATGAACAGCTAA
>SJYC01111376.1:0-50606 GCA_006408675.1 Madoqua kirkii
ACACACACACCCACACGTCTCCCACCCCCCCCAGGCTTTCACCTGGATCATCAGTACACCTTCTTAATCCATTGTCCTTGTTCCCTTTCTCATTCACAATCCAGTCCATCCTCCATACAACCAAATCCAATCATGGCACTTAAAGGCATCCCTTAAGTTTCCATTTGGTCAAGTCTCAACTCCTCCCTAGGGTGGAGCTGGCCTTTCACAAGCTTCTTGTCTCCCCTGCCACCACACCCTCTCCAAGCCCCAAACACATGCTGTCCTCTCACAACTTGGAGCCTTGGGACAAGCTCTTCGTTCCCTGGATGCCCTTCCTTCCTGCTCTGTGGTCTGACAAACTCCTACTCATTCTTTTAAGTGCCAGCTCCGACCTCAGATTCTTTGTGAAGTGCTCCCTGATTGCTCCTGGCAGGGTGACTCACTCCTGCTCCAGGCTCCCTGGGTCCCCACCACTAGTAAAGCGCCTTTCACATCATAAGTATCTGCTTTCATGACTGCACCTCCCTCCAACCACAGGTAGGAAATCTATGTTACTTCTAATCCTTTCAATAGCAGACATTACTAATCAATCAGACCAGTTTACCCTACAAGTGGTCTCAAAATCCTTGTCATTAGAGCTTCCACCGCATTGATTGAAGATAGCATGAGAGTCAAACCTATTTAACATCCCTGTGCCAGACTGGATTCTTTGAGTTTATTTTTGGGCCCCCAGTACCTGGCACATGGTAGGTCCTCTCACTTCATGCTGCTTGACTGAATGAAAGCAGCTGGATCCTAAGACCCACATATTCTGAATCCAACTTTAGTGCTTCCTCATGTATATAAGCTGGTTTCAAGATAAAATATAAAGCCTCTCATGAAGCTGCCCCAGCTTCATGCCCAGCCCTGTGTTAGGTCCTGGAGATAGTGACAAACAATAAATATTTCCCTCCTTCAGGAAGCTCACAGTACAGTGAGGAATATAGACAATAAATAGTAATGACGATCCAATAGCTCAGTTGGTAAAGAATCCACCTGTAATGCAGGAGACCCCAGTTCGATTCCTGGGTCAGGAAAATCCACTGGAGAAGGGATAGGCTCCCAGTCCAGTTATTCTTGGACTTCCCTTGTGGCTTAGCTATAAAGTATCTGCCTGAAATATGGGAGACCGGGGTTCAGTCCCTGGGTTGGGAAGATCCCCTGGAGAAGGGAAAGGCTACCCATCCAGCATTCTGGCCTGGAGAATTCCATGGACTGTATAGTCCATGGGGCACAAAGAGTCAGACACAACTGAGCGACTTTCACTTTCAGTGAAGCAGATGTCATTGCTGCAATAGGGATGAATGTGGTGTTAGAAGATGATGTTAGGAAACTCATCCAACCCAGGGGCAATCAGGGAGGCTTCCTGGAAGAAGTGACACTTTTCAACTAAGACCTGAAGGATGAACAGGAGTTTGCCTGGGAGTGGAACGGGGTTTATGCAGTAATGCCAAAAAAAAAAAAAAAGGTAGGGGCAATCACCTTAGTATTTTATTGGGTTTAAAAAATAATCATTTTTATTCCTGTCTTCAAAAATGTGCAGAATTTCACTCCTACCACCTCCTTTGCCATCATATTGGTCCAAGCCACTTCCATGTCTCCCTTGGGTTTTTGCCAGGCCTCCCAGCTTCTGCTCTGCCCTTCTCTCCTGTGATCTATTAGTTATTTTGTCGTCATTCACTTTGCCTATCAGAAACTTGCAAAGCGCACCATAGCTTTCTTTCACAAAAACGGTCCTTCCTCCCCCAACCCCACAGCCCTCTGTGGCTGTCCCCCATGTCCTGGGGGGACTGCATTGCCCTGGGCCCTCTGCTGTGGTCACCCAGGGCCCTGCCGCTCCATCTGTGTGTCTCTTCCTAGGGCTCCTTCAGAATCTACTCACTGCCGGATGACCCCAGTGTGCCGGCCCCTCCCCGGCAGTTTCGGGAATTACCTGACAGCGTCCCACAGGAATGCACGGTTAGGATTTACATTGTTCGAGGCTTAGAGCTCCAGCCCCAGGACAACAATGGCCTGGTAAGAGTCTGGGTGTGGGGCCTTCTCCAGTAGCAGGATAATTACAGTCTTCAACCACCATAATTGTCATGTTCCTTCTTTCTGGGGAAAGATACTCTATCAACACAATCTGTTCAGGAGGACGGTCCCAAGGGGGATTTATCTAAGAGCTTGAAGGGAAGGGGCTTTGGAGCCTCTGGATCATCCTTCTCATTTTACAGATGTGACCTCAGAGAACTGCTTTGTCACTGCTCCCGGCCACCGCCTCTCCTCCAAAAGTGCGCTGGCTGCATGGAGCCAAGAGGGGGCACTACCCAGACCTGATCTGAGGCTGCCCCTTCTCATCAGGAGTCACACCTGAGTCTGTCCCAGAAACTGACTTGAGTTGGCACCCCACAGTGACCCACAATGGCATAACCTGTCCTATGTTTCATCCCCACAGTGTGACCCTTACATAAAAATAACACTGGGCAAAAAAGAATTGAAGACCGAGACAACTACATCCCCAACACGCTCAACCCGGTGTTCGGCAGGTAACAGATATTTCCTAATGTTTTCCTGTGGTTCTTTGCTTCATGGCCTCCATGCTAAGGATGCAGTATGTGCCCCCAAGCTTTGCTCGAGGCCCAGAAACTGTGAAACCATGTCTATGAACTATTCAGATATCCAAGTCAGTGGGGCAGATAAGGAATATGTAAATACATAAATAAAAGCATTTCGTGACAGCAACAGGTGCCATGAAGAAAATTAAACCAAGTCTGAGAGACCCACCCTAAGACCTGGGGGCAGGGGTAACAGGACGTGGATGTTAGGAGGCCCAGAAGTCCAGAGAGTTTGTGGCTTCTAGACAAGAAGAGTAGGCAGTGATTTCCTTGGAGTGACAGGGTGGTTCTCACACCCCAATCCTGCTGAGCTCTTTTATCTGAGATGCTTTGATTCCATTGTTTTGAGCCAGTGTATGTGTTGTTGACTAAGAAAGTGATGGCATCAGATGTCCTGCACCTCATCAGAACCTTCTCAAGGGTAAGGCAAACCCAAGTGACCTCTAAAGAGGGCTAGCTTTTGTCAGCTGTAAACTCCTTCCACATTTAATAATAGCTACTGTCACAAGCTTCCCTGGTGGCTCAGTGGTAAAGAATCTGCCTGCTGATGCAGGAGATGCGGATTCGATCTCTGGGTTGGGAAGATCCCCTTGAGAAGGAAATGGCAACCCACTCCAGTATTCTTGTCTAGGAAATTGCATGGACAGAGGAGCCTGGCGAGCTGTGATCCGTGGGGTCACAAAGAGTCGGACACGACTGAGCAACTAAACTACTATTTGCTAAGCTTTTACTAAGGGCTTGCACTATAGCAAGCCCTTCATAGAAAACATCTCAAGAATCTCACCACTCTGAGTGGATACCGACAAAGAGGAAACTGAGGCACAAAGGGAATGAACACCCAGCTCACCTCGCTGGGGAGTGGCAGGACCAGGACCCGTGCCCCGCCACCCGACTGCAGATCTGCACGGCTGCCACGCTGCCCTCTGTGCAGCTGCCGCGGTCTGATTTTCACCACAGTGTCAGACCCTGCAGCTGGCAGGGCAGGGGGTCTCGGCCCCACGTCACAGCGAGGGACGTGCACAGAGCTGGTACAACAGGGAGCCTAAACTTGGGGAGAAATCCTGACTGAGCCCCAGGCTTTCCCAGCCAGCTCAGTACTGCTTCATGCTTATGGCCAAGCCATCACCTGCAGAGCTTCCCTGGTGGCTCAGACAGTAAAGAATCTGCCTGCAATGAAGGAGACCCAGCTTCAGTCCCTGGGTTGGAGAAGGGAACGGCTACCTGCCTGGAGAATCCCACGGACAGAGAAGCCTGGCGGGCTACAGTACACGGGGTCACAAAGAGTCAGACACGACTGAGCAACTTTCACATCACCTGTAGGAAAATGTTCTTTGCAAAAGACATTGGTACAGCGTTGTTTTTCCCCAGAACACTACCGAGGAGAACACCTTGTTCTTATTTGATGTGTAGCTGGTATCTTAATTTCTGGCTTTATTATCCTGCCCATCTGCTGCTTCTCATGTGTGGTGGATGGAACCCTTACACATTCCTTCCCTCTCTCACATGTGAGTGTGCGCACACACCCACATCCACCCACATGCGTACACACACACACCCCCCCACATACACCCCCTCACACACACACACACCCTTTGTGCTGCACACCCCGGGGCCGTGTGCCGGAGCCAGGCAGTGGGAATAATCCTCTGGCACGGCAATATGATCGTTTTCCTTTTCTTCCGCTGATCCAGCCCTGAGGTCTAGACAGGAAAAGGCATGCAGTGCAGGAAGGAGGGCCCCATGCAAGGGAGACAGGGAAGCAGGGAAAGCCAGCTTTTAGGGGAGAAAAGCAGCCCTGCCTGCATCCCTGTCTTGGAGAAGCCAAGCACAAGCTTAATTAAGTGGCAGGAGAAGTCTTGCTCAAGCCACCTCAGGAGGAAGTGATGCCATCCGGCTCCACGTGGCCAGTCCCCGTCTGGCGACTCAGACTTGGCTCCGTCCAGCAGGGTAGAGCCAGGGAGACCCCAGCTTCACAGCCCCTCCTAGGCTCCAGGCCCTGGCCTCAGTCTTACTGGGTGACTTTCTTCTCAGTGGAGACTCTCAGGAATTCTGGCACAGAGATTCAGGAAAGAGCAACCTTTCCTATATGCACGGCACTGTTATCACATCACATTCAATGGAATGTCTGCCAAAAAGATGTTAATTAGTGTTCCAAGGAAAAGCATATTTCTTCATCATACCAGGATGCCTGGGTTAAAAAGATAACTGCAGGATTTCTCAGAGCCATCAGTTTGCCCAGAGGAATACCAGAAGAAGTGATTCTCAGCCTTATTTGAGCAAAGAATTTTTTCTCAACAGACACGTATTTCCTGTCGCTTGGGATTCAGTAATAGAATTTGGGGGCATGTGTGGATATGGTCTGGTGAGGACGACAGCCCCTTCTCTCCTGGGCTGCCTGCCTTCTGCAGGCCCTGTCTGGCTGCAGGAGTCTGGGGAAGTCACTGAGATGTGTCTAGGAGACTCCTGCAAGCTTGTCTCCAGAGTGCCACTGATGTACACCCTTCTGCTCCAGGATTAATAGTTCTGGCTCTTTGGGCAAGAAACGGGCCACATAGCAGAGCAACAGGAGGAGGGCAGAGGCACAGTGGAGAGCAGAGATTCGAGGGGCCTCTCACAGTTCGTGGTCCAGAGTTTGTTGAGCACCTTTGGACCCGCCCCTCTGTGTGCAAGTACAGAGCCAAACCCCACCCATCTGGCGTTCATGCCTACAGTTGTTACCCTCTCGGAACTGGCACCACGTTGCTCTCCTGCCACAGAAACTGCTGTTTGATTATCTGGTGGTCTCTCAGAAGCGTCTGTGTTTTCATACAGATACTATAGGAAAGCCTTCAAGAATCAGTGGAGAGCCAGAGAGCCTGGGAGGAGAGAGGGAGCCTTCTTGGCAGCTTTCTATTGCCCTCCTCCAGATCCCCGTGCTCCCGTGGGGTTAGCCCAGGATGTTCCTGGTCTGTAAAATGGGGATAATAATCTCTACCAGCTCACGTTGTTGTAAGAGTCAAGGAAATAAATGTTTAGAAAGCATTTGGTATACTTAACAATAAGTATTATTTAATGTATAATAACATTATTATTATTGCTGGTGTATTTTGAGTAATGCCCTCATACCAAATGCTTTCTAAACATTTATTCCCTTGACCCTTACAACAACATGAGCTGGTAGGGATTATTATCCCCATTTTACAGTTGAGAAAGCAGAGCACAGAGACATTAAGTAGTTGCCCTAGGGTCCCACAGCTAGTAAGCAGCAAAAGTGGGATTTTCCTTAGGCATTTAAAGCCCCAGATCTTCCCCTGAGCAAGTATGTACCCTGCTGCTGTTCTTATTACTAACTTCTCAAGCACCTGTCGCCCACCACCCACCTGGCTATCCCGGCCATGACATCCTCCTCCCATGGCCCAGGGAGTCTGTGCAGAGCTATGGAGTGTGCAAGATACCTGGGGGAAAGGGGGATCATGCAATTCTAACCTCACTTTCATTTATTCAGAATGTATGAACTGAGCTGCTACTTACCTCAAGAAAAGGATCTGAAAATTTCTGTCTACGATTATGACACCTTTACCCGTGATGAAAAAGTAGGAGAGACGGTCATTGATCTAGAAAACCGATTCCTTTCCCGGTTTGGATCCCACTGTGGCATTCCTGAGCAGTACTGTGTGTAAGTGGCTTGGGATGTAAACGTTGGCTGTTCCATCTAACGTTAGTACTGGGGAAGCTTTGATGCTCTGCCTCAGGCCTGTCTTCATCAAGCCTCAGATCCTTTAAGTCAGGAGGGAGAATTGGGCTTCCCTGTTGGCTCAGATGGTAAAGATCCCCTGTGGAAGGGAATGGCTACCCACTCCGGTATTCTTGCCTGGAGAATACCACGGACAGAGGAGCCTGGGGTGCTTCAGCCCATGGGGTCACAGAAAGTCAGACACGACTGAGTGACTGACACTTGGCAAGAAGCAGGGCCATAGCGTTGCACACTGCAGGGGGCGCTGTTCACACTGGCGTCTGTGTACGGCACTGGCCCCTGAGGCAGTGTAGTCTCAGTGAGGGTGGCACTCCATGAGGTGGCAAAGCCTGGAGAGCCAACCCCTCCCCTCCACTCCTTTCTCCCCCTCCCTCTGTGATGCCAGGGACTGAGAGCTAGCTATGTTTGATGGTGGGAATTCCCTGCCCCTCCCCACAAACTGATCAATTTTGTGATGTTCCTCTTTCCGTGAATGCTAAACAGTGTCTCTCCGTATTATCCAGTGAGATATAGCTTGTGATTTTTAATTTATGTTTGCCTATTATGATTATGGTGATCTCAAACTCATTATTTACAGAGGGCCAGAGAAGGGGAGGACCAGTTGGCTGAGGCCAAAATAACTGTGGATTTTAAGTCTCTAAATCCTAAATAGATTTCTAGGCAAAAGCCAGTGTCTAGAGTGCATTCCCCCATTACATGAACGTGCCTTTAAGTATGTGTGTGTATGAATCTAAGAAGAACATGTGTGTCCTGTGGTAACTCTGAGTGTGGCCTTATTATTCACAGTTCTGGAGTAAACACCTGGCGAGATCAATTGAAACCAACACAGTTGCTTCAAAATGTGGCCAGATTCAAAGGCTTCCCACCGCCTGTTCTTTCTGAAGATGGAAGTAGCATCAGATACGGAGGAAAAGACTACAGCCTGGATGAATTTGGTAAGCACACTGCCATAGATTGCAGGCTGGCTGCAAGGTATAGCAGCACATTTATGCTGCTGGGTTTGCGTTACAGGGGGGGTGTCGGCAGAGTAGTACCCTAATACCATAGGGAATTCCATCACATGACTGTCTAACAAAAGCCCCATTATACTCGAGCTCTGCAGTCATCTCAGGTGTCAAAATGGACACGTTTTCTTGTCTATCTTATGTTTCACTTGACCTTTTTAGGTCATAGCTATTTGAGCTCTGAACACAGATTTCTAATAATTAACTTATTTCCATGTGATGTATAATTAGCTCAGAAGTGCTCAGATGAAGTGCAAGAATTTCTCCTCCAGTATTATTCCATCTTCTCCCAACCCTCTCTGAGAAGGCTCAGGGATGCTGGGGGCTAATTTGAAGAATCTGCTGAGTTCACATCTGGCTCATGTCCGAACTTGGGGTCTTGCTCTTTCCTGAGCAGTAATTTATAATGCAGTCTGTCTTGACACATAAACAGCTAACTGCATTATGACAGAGACGGAAATCAGCTTAATAGAACGTAAGAGTTGTGGCATGATTCAGTGTTTTGTAGGGAAGAGGGCTTCCTGGAGGGGCTGGCATGGAGCTGGCTTTGAGGGCACATGGGACAGCTGGAGAAAGCCGAACAAAGATACATGGGAATGAAAATGCTTCCTGATCCTCAACTGTTTATTCCTGGCATTGTAAGAAACTGTATTTGTCTTTCTCTCTGAAAGAAGACTTGAAGACTTTGTCAATATCGGGGATTATTAGATGTTTAACAAATGATGCTGTTTACATCAGAACTTGCAAAGGGCATTGGAAATAAACTGGCAAGCAAAATGGCCTGATGGAGACAACTACCCCAGCAATCAGACAACACCCCCCAAAAGTCAGGGTTGTTCCCATTACTTTGGCCCCATAACAAATCATCCCAGAACTTAGCTGCTGAAAAAAGCCATTTTGTGTTTTTTAAAAGTTTTATTGGCGTATTTGATGTACAATGTTGTGTTCGTTTCTGCTGTACAGCAAAGTGAATCAGTTATACATGGATATCCACTCTAAAATTTTTTAGAGTCTTGCCCCATATTGTAACCATTTTGTTTTGCTCACAGTCTTGTGGGTTAGCCATTCAGGAAGGGCTCACCTGGGCACTTCTCACTTCAGTGGCAGTTGATTGCTGTCAGATGTTGGCCGGGGCTGCAGTCACCCGGAGGCTTGATGTCCAGGATGGCCCTTGGCTGGGAGCTCACCTGGGACTGATGACCAGGGCACCTACCCAGACCTTCCCCATAGGGCACTATCTGGGCGCCCAGGCTCCTGGCTGGCGGCTTCCCTAGAGCAAGTGATCCAGGAAGACCAGTGTGGTCTTTCATGCTTAGCCTTAGAAGTCACACAGCATCCTTTCTTTAGTGATCAAATATGTCTGCAGATTCAAAGGAGAAGACTTAGACCCCCACCTCTCAGTGGAAGGAGTGACAGAAAATTTGGGAGTCTATGTTTTTTAAATGTCACAGTGATACTAGCTAGCTACTGTTAATAGTTAGGCTTAAAAATGCTAGTGGTTTAACACAATAGTTTATTTCTCATAAATTCAAAACAGGTGCTCCTACAGGTAGGTGGCCCTCTTCCAAACAGTCCTTCATGGACCAGGCTCTTTCACCTTGCAGCTCTGCCCATCGTGGCCTCAGGTATCTAAGGTCACCGTTTTCTTCTGCATCCAGAGAGAAGGTGCCAGAGGTGATCCTACGTGAGAGGGTATTACGAGCTGGACCTTGAAGGACACACCTGTCACTTCCACCTATGTTAGAGTCTAGCCTACCTTGTTTGCATGGCCACACCTAACTGCACAGGAGTCCGGCCATGAGCCCCTGACACCAACATAAATGGGGGTTGCTCCTACACAGTTTGGAGTGCTTTTGGTCTCTTTGCTATATGCAGTCCTCAAGTCCAGAATGAACTTGCCTGGGCAGGGCTTCTGGTCAGGGGCTGTTTCTATCAACAACTCTTTCATAGGCTGCAGTTCACACACTGGCACGGCCTGACTGTGTCTGCAAAGTCTGGGCTGAAGTGCTGAAAATCCCTCAAGGCTGAACTGTTTCTGGGTGTCTGTCCCTGTTTCATTGTCCTTTTTTAAAAAATATTGCAGAAGCAAACAAAATCCTGCACCAGCACCTTGGGCCCCCCGAGGAGCGCCTTGCTCTTCACATCCTCAGGACTCAGGGGCTGGTTCCTGAACACGTGGAAACGAGGACTTTGCACAGCAGCTTCCAGCCTAACATCTCCCAGGTAAAGCACTCTCCACCTTTGAACAGGCACCATCCACACCCCAAAGGTGGTGGCAATAGCTGACACAGACTGCCTCATTCATCTCTTTTGGGTACTTTAAACTATACAAGAAATAGAAATGAAGCTCAGATTAGCTTCATTCCCGAGGAGAGTTTAGTGGGTTAAAGAATCCGCCTGCCAATGCAGGAGACCTAGGAGATGTGGGTTCGATCCCTGGGTCGGGAAGATCCCCTGGAGAAGGAAATGGCAACCGACTCCAGTATTCTTGTCTAGAGAATCCCATGGAGAGAGGAGCCTGCTGGGCCACAGTCCATGGGGTTGCAAAGAGCTGGGCATGATTGAGGCGACTGAGAGCACACGCACACTCATACACTAGGGGGATTTATGGTAAGAACTTTCAGGTGACTCACTAAATCCAGACAGGAGGGTGACAGTGACTCAGAACAAACTTGGGCCAGGATCTGGCCCTGTCTTCTGTCTATTTCTGAGTGTCCTTTAGCCTGCACTTTTCCTGTGAGCACCTTCCCATGTGTCAGAATATTGTGGACGGTTTCTGAGTTTTGTATATAATAATGTAGCCCCACCTGCTTCCACATGTGGAAAGGATGAGTTGCCCTAACTTGGTCCCTTCATCCACCACTAGACCACTAAGCTCTAGCCAGGAAGACAGGGTACAATGCACAGGATGGATCATCACAGGCACCATGTGGAGAGTGACGGAGGAAGGTCAGTTCCCAGAGAGGCAAGGGGAGACGTGGAAAATAACAAAATAGTCTATGTGAAAGCTTGTTAGAATGAAGAGTCCCAGACCATGCCTGCAGAGATTCAGTAAGTCTGGGGTGGGGCCAGGAATCTGAATTTGTAACAGTATCTAGAAAGGTTCTGATGCAGATGGTTAGGAAATCGCACTTTAAGAAATATTAATATAATGGGTGCAAATATTGTTGATATGGATAGCAGAACCATAGTCTCTTAAGAAGTGAGTACAAGTGGGCTGGGCTTACTAGATTGTTTTGCCACTCACTTTTATTCTGTTCCCTATTTTCATATCTTCCTTCTCTTATTATTCTCCTTCCCCTCAAAGAGCCCATACGTCCTCCTCTTTCCCCTCCCACCTCTCAGCTGAATCATCTTAAGACATAACAAAGCAAGGAAGATTTTTCCCTGGGCATCCACCAAATACTTCCATCACCTCTACCTACCACATTGGACAGACTGTGGCTGGGTCTTAGGAGACACGGCTAATTAGGAGATGGCTATTTTTGCAGTAGTGTGCTTAATGTATGCTAGACCCTTGAGCCCTCGAGATTAGTTGTAAGAGAGTAAGGATCACAGTAAAATATATCCCTTTCCAAGAGCCTCAGTTAATTCATTTTGATCACAGTGCATTAGGAAGCCAACGTCGTGGTTTCCTTGGCAACCTTCTTAAAGACTAGTCTGTTTTTGTCATGAAGGCAGAGTATACAGAACATCCAAAAACAGTCTGGGGAACTTAAATTGGTTTGTATGGTTGACACAGTGTGTTAACGGCATTCCTAGGCTGTCTGGAAGAATATTCCAGTCAGATAAGTGGGCCTGGTCTGTAGCCGTCAAAGATATAAAGGGAGGTGAGGGGAGCCCGTCAAGATGGTGGCGCAAGCGTCTGTCCCGGCTTTCACCCTCCACGCTCCTGTGAGCCCCTTCCAGGCGCTGGGCCCTAGCAAGCCAGTGCAGGGAGCCCTCAGTTTGGTGAGTGGTGATGTTTTTGTTGTTGAGTCTCTGCTTTGAAAGTGCCAGGCTGTCTTTCTGTTACAAAATTAAGTACATTTTTACATTATTTTGATTTTCTCTCTCAAGGTAAGTGGAGAAACCCTTGGGTGCCACAAAACTGGCACTGATAGCAAGTGGACAGTCTGATGATGGGTGAGCGATGGTGTGAAAACTGTTCTGAGAGTCACTGTAAGAGGGAGTGTGTGTGTGGGGTTGTGTTAGTGATGGCAAGCCCCTCATTTTATTAACCAGGGAAGACTCAGATTATGATAAAGCAGGCCCCTGTAGAGACTCCTGGGAGAGAACGGAGGGTGGATGGCTTGCATGACACTGTAAGATTCACTTGATCTGCTCCTTTACTCCATTTCTCTTGCCTTCCATATGGACTAATAAATTAGGAGACCTGCACTCGTTTTACTGAAGATGTTTGAAAGAAGCTTGTAGTCTCGACCACCCATAATGTAACTTCATTTCTCTTTTCATTTTTGAATGGCTTAGGGAAGACTTCAGATGTGGGTGGATGTTTTCCCCAAGAATTTGGGGCCACCAGGCCCTCCTTTCAACATCACACCCCGGAAAGCCAAGAAGTAAGTAAGCTTGAGACCCTGCTGTATCTCACCGGGGTCTTGGTTCAGGACCTGAGAGGATAAAGCACCTTCAAAATGTGCTTCTTGTAGATACTACCTGCGTGTGATTATCTGGAACACCAAGGATGTTATCCTGGATGAGAAGAGCATCACTGGAGAGGAAATGAGCGACATCTATGTGAAAGGGTAAGGCTGGCATGCAGGAGCCTCTGACAGAAAACAAAGCAGACTGTCCTTCACAAGTGTTCCATTATAGGATCTCGATTATTGAAGATATGTCTTACTGGGCTTCCCAGGTTGTGCTAGTGGTAAAGAACCTGCCTGCCATAGCTTAGGAAGAAAGCTCCAGGGAGACAGAGAACAAAGAAAAGCCTGTATGGATGTTACTTATGAGCAGCGGCATCTGATACCTATAAGAAAAGAAAGGTTTTGTTTCATTTATTAAGAAGATTTTTTATTTATGAGACTTTTTAGTCATGCAGTTCATTTTTATTCCTTTTAGAGACTTTGACTAGCCTTAGAGACAGAAGTAGAGCTCCCAAGGTTTTGTTGTGTGTGTGTTTTGTGTTTTTTGTTTTTTGTTTTTTTTTACTATATTACCTGAAGTTATTAACATCCGTGGAAAAGAAGAAACATTAGAGCTTTTTTAAAAAAATCATTTATTCCACCAACATTTACTGAGTGTCTACATCCAATGTGTTAAGTGTCAGGTGTTCATTATTCTGTTACTTGCATAATTCAATTCCAAATAATCCATGTTGATGTCAGTTTTGTGTTTACACTGATGCATACAGAACCCAAGGGTTAGGAAGTCAGACTCTGAAGTCAAATTAGCTGGATTGGAATCTGGTGGTTTCCCTACTAGCTGGCAAGTTAGCAAACTCACTATTCCTTATCTGTAAATTGGAGATAATGACAATATCCACCACTCTGGAATATTCAGAAGATTGCATTTAGGATAGCACCTGGCAGATAGTAAATACTATGTGCATTAGCCAGGATTCGCCAGGAAAAAGGGCAAGTAGGACGTGCATGTGTGTGTGTAGAAAATGGGAAAGACAGAGAAACAAAGACGGGGAGAGAGAGAGTCGTGAGAGAGAAAGTCGTTATGGAGGCTAAAAAGTCCCACGACTGCTGACCTACAGGCTGGAGACCCAGGAAAGCTGGAGATATCATTCCGCCTGAGTTCAAAGCCTCAGAATCAGGGCAGCCCATGGTATATATCCCAGACTAAGGTCAGGAGGAGATGACCTGAGATGTCTTGGTTCAATCGGTGAGACAGAAAAAGGAGGTAAATTCCCCCTTCCTCTGTTTTTTCGTTCTGTTTAGGTCTCCAATAGACTGGATGATGCCACTTACATTTGGGAGGGCCATCCAGTCCATTGATTCAAATTCTCATCTCATCCAGAAACATTCTCATAGACACACCCCAAAATAATGTTTAATCTGGGCACCCCACGGCCAGTCACATTGACACATAAAATTAACAGTCACACCATAAACTTACTATTCCACATGAATTGAGTTTGGTTCCTTGATATGTAAAAGATAAGACTTGTTGAAATTTAATATATTCATAAAGTGAGAATAAAGTTTTACTTATGATCCCAAGTGGCCTTCAATCAAACCTTTGTTAAAGACATAATTATTGTCATTTAGGTTCACTCTTACGCAGGGAATGTTTCATCAAGTACTTCATTATTCTTTCTCATTTCAGGATATTACCATTCCCCAAGGAAAACTAATTCTGGCTAATTATATATATGCAAATTTATTTGACTATCATAAGCATTTTTTTTCCAATCAGGGAAACAAACACAAGTAATACTGGACTGAGAGATAACTCTGGTAATCAAAGAATAAAACAACTTAAAAGACCATGTCAGGACTTCCCTGGTGGTCCAGTGGTTGGGACTCCACGCTTCCAAAGCAGGGGGTTATGGCTTCAATCCCTGGTCAGCAAACTGGGATCCCGCGTGCTACATGCTGTGGCCAAATATAAAAGACTCAAAGTACCATGTCACGTTTGGAGTGAAAAGTCTAAATACTGTATGTGAAAGGATGAATAATGAATGCACAAATAACATGCCTAGCACTATACACACATGGGTATTACATACAAGTACATACACCCAGAGTGGCCGTTTACCTTGTTTTCAAGTTAAAACGTGAAAAGATTCGTAAGAAAGGAGAGGGAAGAGCTGCAGGGGTGAGCCATCTGGGGAAGGATGATGGTGCCGATTAGAGCTGGCTTATGAGCTGAAGCCACCACGATCACAGCCAAAAAGTGTGGTCTCGCTCGTCACTGAGCTAGTTCAAAAGCTTAAACGTTAATTGTCAAAAGGAATATTTCAACTCAGTTATTTGGTTAGTCAATTGACAAGGAAAAGTAAAATTACAGTCGACTGCTATTAATACCACTACTAGTAACAGAACCCAGTATTAGCACGACTTTCTGGTCTCCGTGGTCCTTTGAGGCAGAGTAATAGTCCTGTACTTAGGAGTCAGATAGACCTGGGAGTTATACTTAATTCTGTCCCTTACTGGATATATGAGATGTAGATCCTCTCTGAACCTCAGTTTCCTCATTTGTGAGATGGAGCTAGTTATCAGTTGAAAAGAATAAAAGAAGGCATGCTGTATACCTGGTTTATAATAGCTGATCCTTATCATGTGTTAAGGAGCTCCCTCTTCCCACTCTGGCCTTTCTCATTTTGTCCTCAGGCTGAACATGTGAAGGAAGCATGTATCATTAAGCTTGTTTTACGGAAATGAAGCTCAGAGAGTCAATAGCAGAGCAGGTTCACAGCCAGGCCTGCCTCTACTAACAGTCTCTATCTAGGGGGTCCAGGCAGCAGTATTTCTGAAAGCTGCTCCAGGTGATGCTAATGTGTAGTCAGTACTGAGATCCACGCATTCCACCACTTTTGCCATCTCAAATCTCATGTGCCTCTGGTTTCAAACCAGAAGTCTTCCCCATAGTTGGCGGATGTGGTAACACTTTCTCCCAGACATGCTCATTCATCCCTCTAACCCATCTGCCAGGCACAGGCCAAAAAGAACTTTCCAAATGTCAAAAGTTAAGATGTTCACTTGTTGGTAGAAATGAACTTTCATAGATAGGAGTATGGATGCAGCAGCTTACATCTCTCTTGCTCGTCTCAATTAATGTGATCATAGTACATTTAAGAAGAATTTAAAAAGGAAGCTGTCAGATTACTTGAGTCGTGCCTGTTTTGTTTGCTTAAGTAAAATATGGAAAAGGAAATGCTGAAATTTTGAACTAACCCACATTCATTGAGCCTATCAGCGGTGATGACAGACAGCAATGAGTTATAGTCAGGGAGACTAAAATCATAACCGGCAAGCTTCACCATTCCCAAAATAGCAGCTAAGTTGTTGATATTTTCCAGAAAATTTCACCTTATCCCTGTTAACTGAAGTCTAAAGGATTTCCTGCTCTGGTTTTAGAGGAATTCTATTTTATTTGGCTACAACCTGTGTTGGATGCACCAGAGTGCCTCCCCTTCATAAATCACCACCCCCGGCCTCCCCAGCTCCATAGATAACTGGAACCTGCCCAAGAAAAGTGCATTAATTCTCCTGCCCTTCACTCTCCTAATCACTGCATGATTTTGCGGCTAGATTACTTGTCAATCACATGAAGCTAAGTCTGTTTGCTTCTGCTTTTCAGCTGGATTCCTGGCAATGAAGAAAACAAACAGAAAACAGATGTCCATTACAGGTCCTTGGATGGCGAAGGGAACTTTAACTGGAGATTTGTCTTCCCTTTTGACTACCTCCCAGCTGAACAGCTCTGTCTCGTTGCTAAAAAAGTGAGTTTGAAATGTGCCAGTGGGGCGAGGACGTCTTAATGTGGACACTGAGAAAAGGTCGGAGGTGCTCAGCACCTTGGAGGTCCTAGGTCCAGCTCCCTCTTGGTAAGGTGGGGGGGATTCAGAGACCCCATTGGTGTAGATACTTGCCCAGGGTCACACAACTCTAGTAACTATGTGTGTAGTTAGGAGTAAAAGGAACACAGCTTTTCTTCCCTGACATGTTGGCAGCTGGGGGAAGGATCTGGTAAAAGACCCCCTGTGTCCATACATACCCCAAGCTAAGTATTTATGTCACGGGAGACCGATTTCTTCCCCTGATAAAGAGAACTGTTGGACTAGCTAGCCAGAAACAAAATATTAATGTAGGTGCAATTTCCCACTTACCTTCCTTATTAAACTTAAGCATCTGCCTTCCTTCCTTCGGGAGCACTTCCTTGAGGGTTCAGGGCCCTCCTGGTCTTAATTTATAAGATTCTGGGTTACAGAATTCAACTCAAACTGGCTTGTACCAAAAATGTGATTTATTGGTTCATATTACTAAAAAGTCCAGGGTTGACTGGCTTAAGGAACGCCTGGAGCCTAGGTTGAACTGATGTCTTTAGAAACTGCCGTCACCTCCTCCACCCCTCTGTCTGCCTTCACCCATGGGCCTCACTCCCTGGTGGAGGTAGGGTGGCTACCAGCAGGTCTCAGTAGAGAGAGATCAAGTCCCCAAAGGTGCCAACCAGGGTTCTGAGATTGGACCCCGGAGTTGGCCTGTTTGAGGCCAAGTGCCCGTCTCTGAGCCAGCCAGTGGTGCCCAGGGATGCAGTGCCCTGATTGGTACAGCTCTAGAGTTAAGGATAAAGTCAGTCCTCCCAAACTGCATGGACTGGAGGAATAGAATCTCTAGGAAAAATCTGTGGGGCAGGTATTAATAACAGCTGTCTCTTATAGGCCCTCGTCCCATTTCCCCTCCCAACCATATTGGGAGGACTTTTCCTAGCTCTGCCCCACTCACCTCTTCCCCCTACACCTGGATCAGGAACAGCCCCCTCCTGTCCCAGCAGGCCAGGCCCTACCTGCTGCTGATGCTCTAATGAGCACTTTTTCCATTTAGGTGAGATGAAGGCCTTCTAAGGGCACTTTTTAAAGATGCAGAGGCTCATCCTGGTGCTTATACATACTTTCAAATGTTGAGACAGACTGAGGAGAAGGTGAGGGGTTTGGAGTCAGGTAGGCCTTTAGGTAAAGTTTCCTTTCCTGTTTACACTCATTTAAGCTGGACCTCTCAGCATCCTGAGTAATCCTACACAGGACAGTCGGGTGAGGCCAGACAGTGGTAGAGCGGGCTTCTCAGCCCCTCAGAGCCAGGCCCTCTAAGTCCTGCAAAGGGAAACTTCTCAGACTGTCATCTGGAAAACCAACAACCCAATAATCTTCCTTCAAATTCATGAAGTATTGGGGGAATTCCCTTTCTTCTGTAATCAGGTGTAATCAGGCCTTGGAGGTGTCATAATCCTTGTCTGATATTGTCTGAGCAGAGGCAGGGACCAGAGGTGAGAACCTGGAGGAACCTCACCCCATCCTCTCCACACCTAACTCGAGTCTGAAGGATCAGAGGGTCTTAGTTTTACAGTATGTAAAACTAGCAGTATTTTTCAAAAACCAAAACTGCCAGGAATTTTAAATCTGCACTGATAAGAGTGAAATGTGGGCCGCCATCTCTCACCCCCATGTGGAGTGAGTGTGCTCAGACATCCTTAGGACGGTTGGGAGTGGGGTGGGGAGATTGCTGGGCAGAAGTAACACCCCAGCAGGGGATATTTTGGTCTGGCCGAGAACAGCTTGGCTTTGGGAGGATAATCTAACTAGGCCATGGTGTTTAGGAGACAGAATTACCCTCCCCACTGCCCCCAAACTCCAGGAGTGGCAGCAGGAAGTCATACTGATTGATAGAAACGTGGCGGGAAACCTTCTGTTTGGCAACTGCCTCGGACAACCTTTTTGTCGCCCAGCTGGTGGTCTTGAGATTTCCTGGGGTGCCTGCCTGCCTTACATACACATGGGCGGGGGCAGCAGGCTAGAAGATGGGGTTTTGGGTGGGGATGCAAAGGAGACAAGAGGCCCCGTGCCTTGATGCTGCATTTTCAAGAGGCCCCAGGGGAGGGTTTTAACAGCCCAGTAATCTGTGTCATTTTGGCCTGTCTGTTCCTCTTGGCATTTTAGGAGCATTTCTGGAGTATTGACCAAACTGAATTTCGGGTCCCACCCAGACTGGTCATTCAGATATGGGACAATGACAAGTTTTCTCTGGATGACTACTTGGGTAAGGCTGACATGTGGATACTTTTCTCGAAGATATTGTACTTGAAATTAGTTAAATCGCCTAGAACTTGGAATCAATTATTTAAATCTCCAGTCCTGTGGGGCTGGGGTCACATTCACTGCCTGGATGGCCTCTGGGCACTGTGGCCTGCCGGGCGCTATCCCAGGTCCTCTGAGAAGTGGGCACAGTGAATGGCACCCCTTGTGTGGGCCCCGTCCACCCTCAGGGTCCTGGTGTAGACTCTTGCACCAGCTTCTGACATGTTATGAAGACACAAATTTTGTTTTCAGATATGCCTCAGCCTTGCCTCCATTTCCAAACCTCTTTTCTTTTCTCCCTCCCTCTTCTTCTCCCTCCCATCAACACCTCAGAATTGGCTTCCTCCGCCTCTCAGAAGTCACTGCAGTCGTCTAATATCCCAGCCGTTGTTCCTCCCCACCCTTCTCTGTGGTAAAAGGCCCTTGTTAAGCCCCACTGCGGGCCCCTCCATTTCTTGGCCCTCTCCCCAGTCCCTGCAAAGCACAGTGTCCAGATTTTCTCTCCCCCAGGCCTTGGGTGTCCCACTGGCCCGCTCTGTTTCTTCCTCTCACTGTTTAAACACAGGCCTTTGTTCTCCTTAGGGTTTTGTGGATCCTCCCCAGGCTCTTTCAGTGACTTACCAACCCTCTCCTCTGTTGAAGGCAAAGCTTCCATTCTCGCTCTGTGCAAGGAATGCGTCCTAGACCTGGAGGTGCAGCCTGGCCGCCCACGGTGCCCGCCATAAGTAACAGGAAATACTGGGATGACTCACACTGACTGCTTTAGGCAGTGTGTCAAATCAGCACACTAGACACCTTAGACTTACACAGTGCTCTGTCAATTATGTCTCAGTTTGAAAAAAAGAAACACGATGATTATTCCCCACTCCCCACCGGAACCTTTTACCTGTACGTTCAGCTGGCACCTCAAATTTATCGTGACTAAGATCAAACTCAGCCTTTCTGCCCTGACCTCATACCTGCTTGCAGCCTCTCCCAGAAGCTCAGGCCGAAATACCCAGAGTTCTCTGACGCCCTCCTCTCCTGTCCTCAACAATGTAACCTGCTGTATCGTGCACGTTTATTTTATTTCTATGATCTCCGCCACTTGCCAGTTCAGATGTAACTTTCTCGAAGCCAGCATTACAGAAGCCCTGAGCTCCTCTCCCTGCCTCTAAAGCATCTCTCCTGCAGAGGAGAAGCCCACAGTGGTCAGTGGTCACATCTTGTTCATCCCTCTGCCCTTCACAACACAGAGTTGGCTTTGGCTTAGTTGGTTCTTAAGAATTGAACAGACAAGTGAGTATAAAAGTGTTAAACTGAAGAAAAATGTACAATCTAAAAGTTGTGAGTCCAGGCATCTTACCAAGGACTGCAACCTAGGACACCACCTCTCAGAGAGCTCTGAGGAGCCAGGATAGAAGAGGTTTTTGCTGGGGTGGGGAGAAAAAAAGATGTAGTCAAACATCAAAAGATTGCACCTAATCACAAAGAACAGATATCTCAAGTTAAGATTTTAGTGCTTTGTTATATTTGGAGAGATACAAGATCCTGGACTTGTTGAAATTATGCCTTAGATATGCATCTTAGCTAGCCAGAGCCAAACCCAAAGGTCAGAATGCTTCCCCTTCCACCTTGAATCCTCCTTGGGTCACAGACTCAGGTGAGGGCTACAGTGACTAAGGTCCTGATCCTTGGAGAACTGGGATAATGGGTAACACTTTGTTTACTGGAATGCCAGGCAGTGTTCCCTCTTCACAGGAGTATCTAATTTAGCATGAAGAGCAGTAGAGAGTTTTCCCTTGGAACTGTAATAGAACAGTCTGACAACAAATAAGGAGGATGACTGTATCTCTGATAACTAGTGGGTAAATGGTTGCAGCTATTACCAAAAGGAGAGAGGCAAAATAAAAACAGGCATAAACTCCAGAAAGGCTTGTGGGCTATGGATGCATTAAGATGAAGGACAGTTTCTGAGTCCAAAAGTTTATAGAGGATCTGCCACCATCTCCCTGGTGCTCTTTGCTATCCCTGTTGAAGACCACCTTTTGTCCCAGTAAGTAATTCATAAGACTTGACCAACAATACCCAGACGATTATCTGAAGGAGAGGGGTCCCGGGAGTTCCCAAGCCCCAAAGACAATCAAAGATGGTCATTAACTACAAGAGAGTTCATGCCTCAGATCATGGAAGAAAACCTGTGCTTCTCTGGGCACCCTGAGCTGGGCTTCCTAGTTCCTGGAAAGAATTTTCTGATGAGAATTCAATGTTCCTTCCCAAATTCTTGTTCCTGAGGTTTCACTAGGAGAGACTTGAACTTGACTGTTCAATGGCGCTTCCCATGTTCCAAGTACCAGTTGTCTTTACGCAAAGCCAAATGACTGTGTTCGGGGAAGTTCAGAACCAACATGAGCAAATTCTAAGTTCAGTGGAAATTGTGTTCTTAGGTGTTTAATTATTTTGAGCTTGCAGAAGAACTCTATTCATGTTCCCGTCTCTGAGAAATAATGTGGGAAGTCCTCTGTGAGATGCAGAGCAGTGGGCAGATACTTTTGCCACTTTCCATCCTATCCGGAAAGAATTTTAACTGTGTAGCAGGCTCCATTTCTCTAACTCACCTGTCACCTGTTCAGAGTCACAGTCTAGACCTCTCTTCTGACAAGTACATTCTGTTTACTTGTGAACATCACCTGATCCACTTGAAATTTATTTGGGTTTAATGTTTCCTTGGCTAGGTTTCCTGGAACTTGATTTGCATCATACCATCATTCCAGCAAAATCACCAGAGAATGCAATTTGAACATGATTCCAGACCTCAAAGCCATGAACCCCCTGAAAGTGAAAACTGCCTCTCTCTTTGAGCAGAAGTCCATGAAAGGATGGTGGCCTTGCTACACAGAGAAAGATGGCTCCCGTGTGATGGCTGTATGTATGAGTATTTCCTGGTTGGGGGTTTATTCCTTTTCTTCTTTAGGTTTTGCCCTTTAAGAGTAGATTTGCTCCAGATAAGGAAGGTTGAATTGGTGGTACTTTTAAGTTCTGGGAGCAGGTTGTACCTGGGATTGTAGGAGGAGGTGGCAGATGCTACGAACATATGTTTGGGGTTGAGTGGAAGATAGAAGCATTGGAATTGTCAAAAAACTGGGAGTGTATGATGTGATTATACTATATTTCTGTGGGACTCTCTTTCACCAGAAGTGCTAATTTACTCTGAGCTTCCAGTACAATTCAGTACAGAAAAAGAAACTTCAAATTTAAGCTGTTCTCATCTGGAAAAAATTAAAATTTAAAGATGGAAGAAGCAGGGAGTGTGAGCATCCATTGAACTTTAAGGCCATAAGTTATGAGCACATTTGGAAAACTCAAGATCGTAGAAGCAATAGTGTCAGTTGCCATGCCCTGTCACAGAAAGGCTACTTAATTCATTGTGTATTACTAATAATCATTTTATACTACTTAGTATAAGCTAGACAACATACTGAATGTCTTACATTCATAATCTTGTGTTTTAAAACAACTTTAAAATTTATTTGGTTGGCCAAAAAGTTTAGATTTTTCTGTACAGAAAAACCCAAATGAACTTTTTGGCCAACCCAATAGTACAGAAAAACCCAAATGAACTTTTTGGCCAACCCAATACATAAACTGCACTCACTTAAAATAGAAGACAACACAAGTGCACAATTTGAGTTTTGACATATGTATGCGTTCATGAAACCACCACCATAATCAAGCTCCAGAACATTCCCATTATCCTCAGATAATATTCCTTGTGCCCTGTGCAGTCTATCACTCCCTCTATCCCTGGCGTGCTTCCTGCCACTCTAGAGTAGTCTGTACATGATCTCATTTAGCTCTGCTGATAACCCCATGAAGCAGACATTACCTCCATTTTATAGATTTGAAAGAACGGGCTTAAAAATAAGAACTACCTTGCCATAGACACACTTTCCTGATAGCTCAGCTGGCAAAGAATCCGCCTGCAATGCAGGGACCCCAGTTGGGATAGGCTCCCCACTCCAGTATTCTTGGGCTTCCTTTATGGCTCAGCTAGTAAAGAATCCACCCTGGGTTTGATCCCTGGGTTGGGAAGATCCCCTGGAGAAGGGAAAGGCTACCCACATCAGTATTTTGGCCTAAAGAATTCCATGGACAGTACAGTCCATGGCGTCGCAAAGAGTGAGACATGACTAACAACTTTCACTGCCATAGAGAGATACCCATCTTTGACTTGTTGACTGAGGAGGCATCTGTGCTTCATCACCTAATAAGCATCAACGTCAGAAGTTCTCAAATTGCTGGTGACTGTGGGTTCCAGGTTCTAGAAAGCCTGTTACCACCCCGGTTAAGCCTGGCTATCAGAGCGGGCAAGTTTCTAGAGCTCTCGCAACCTCAGCGTCCGCATGTGCACAGGAGGACCACAGCGGTACCTGACTTCTAGGACTGTTCTGAGCATCACACGAGAGTGTCCTTGTAAAAGGCCTCGGCAATGCCCCGTGCACCCCCCAGGTACCGGTGAACAGGGAGGCAGCACCCGTTCATTCACTCGTGCCTTTGTTCTGCAAGTACACACAGTAGATGCTCACCAAGCGCCAGCATTGTTCCATATAGGAGGGGTCCCCTGGAGCCCAGAGGCTCTCCTGGAGCCCACAACAAATGCTCAAGGTTAGCTACTGTCATTAGCAGTATTCAAATTAATCTGGGTCCAAGCACAGTTACAAAGGGAGATAATGTGAGCAGGCACGGAGATGGATGTGAGAAAGTTAGAATGATGGGAAGAAGACTGGAAAGCAGGGAGGAGGGAAAGCAATTTGTCCTCTCAGTTTCCCACAAGAGTCAGTGCACAAACACATGGAAGAGGAAATGTGATGAGATCTCTTGAGGAAGATTTAAGGCGATCTCAGGATTGTTTTACAAGAATAAAAATCACTGCTCGGGGAATACGCCTTGGGTCGAAGTGAAAATATTTGTGAAACGTGATGTCATGTGTTTAACCTGTTCTGCTTTACTGAAGGGGAAAGTGGAGATGACGTTGGAAGTCCTCAATGAGAAGGAGGCCGACGAGAGGCCAGCGGGGAAGGGACGGGATGAACCCAACATGAACCCCAAACTGGACCCACCAAAGTGAGAGGCCTTCTTTGTTCTGATCCCCAAACACCTGCAGTCTGAAAGCCCCCCTCCACTTGACTTAATGCAATGGATTAGCCGTTGTCTTAATTTTGTACTGAACAGGCGGGATGGGGGATGGAGAGGTTGGTGATCTGGCTTCATTTTAACCATTCTCCTTTCTGTGAAACCAAAGTCCACTGTGTCTTCAGCATCTTAAGAAGTCATAAAAGGTTAAAGACTCCCCCAGCCAACTAAGGGGAATAATATCTTTCCTTGGCTTTGTAAAACATTATTAATTATTCTTTAAACTGTGTTATGCTCTGAGATGTAAAATATCTGTCCCTCCTGAGTTGGGTAGGTAAAACCATTTCTTTGCAATGCAGCCGACCAGAAACCTCCTTCCTGTGGTTCACCAACCCGTGCAAGACCATGAGGTTCATCGTGTGGCGCCGATTTAAGTGGGTCATCATTGCCCTGCTGATCCTGCTGATCCTGTTGCTCTTTGTGGCTGTGCTTCTCTATTCCTTACCGGTATGAGTCCTTGGCCTCTTGTCTTGGCTTTCTGGGTGTGAATTATGGTTGGTCATCTCAGTTGGGACTTTCCTTTTTTACTGTTCAGTAAAATGACCGACCTTGGGGCTTCCCTGGTGGCTCAGTGGTAAAGAATCCACCTGTTGATGCAGGAGACTCAGGTGTGATCCCTGGGTTGGGAAGATCTCCTAGAGAAGGAAATGGCAACCCACTCCCGTATTCTTGCTCAGGAAATCCCATGAACAGTGGAGTCTAGTGGGCTGTAGTCTGTGCTGTGCTTAGTCATGTCCAACTCTTTGTGACCCCATAGACTGTAACTTGCCAGACTCCTCCATCTATGAGAATTCCCCAGGCAAAAATACTGGAATGGGGGGATTTCCCTGGTGGTCCAGTGGTTAAGATCCCATGCATTTCAGTGCAGAGGGCACCGGTTCTATTCCTGGTCTGGAAACAAAATCCCACATACCACAACTAGCCAAATAAAAAAATACTGGAATGGGTTGCCATGCCCCCTCCAGGGGAGTCTTCCCAAACCAGGGATGGAACCCAGGTTTCCTGCATTGCAGGTAGATTCTTTACCATCTGAGCCACCAGGGAAGCTCATGGGGTCACGAAAGAGTAGGATATGACTTAGCGACTACAACCTGTCAGCTTTAGGAAAGCTTAAAGTACTATGTTCTGTGAATTACATTCTCCAGGTTTTATGAATTACAGGTAGAACCTCAGGGTCTATCAAAAATAGAACAAAACTTTGGTCTCGGGAATTCTAGAAGAAATCCCTCAAGGCTTTATCAGTGTGGGTCTGAACCAGAGCCAGCACTTCTGATGGATCTTTCTGCCTTCAGACTTCTCTTGACCTTTCACGCATCCTGGGCTCATTAGAAGCCTAGACCACCCTTGAACTCTTGGGGGCTTCCCAGGTGGCACCAGTGGTAAAGAACCCGCCTGCCAATATAGGAGACATAAGAGACACAGGTTCAATCCCTGAGTTGGGAAAATCCCCTGGAGGAGGGCATGGCAGCCCAATGCAGTATTCTTGCCTGGAGAATCCCATGGACAGAGGAGCCTGAGAGGCTATGGTCTGTAATGTTGCAAAGAGTTGGACACGACTGGAGCAACTTATCACAAACCCTTGAACTCCATCCAAATTGAGTTGGCCTCCCCGAACAAGTATTGCCCTAACCTGCCAGGATGCTTTTGCCAAGACTGTACCTTTACCTGTGTCCTGTCTGTTAAAACTGTCTCATTCTTTAAGGCCCACAGGACATAACATCCCCCTTCATCCCCACAGTCATAAAGGGAGTTCAAATGGGAGGTTTGTCAGTGTGCCTGGGAGTAGTGCCTTCATTCCTCTGAGAATCAAGGAATTTGTTGAGCATCTGCTGTAGGGTGGAAATCAGAATACAAAGATGCCCAAGGCAGGATTTCTGCCCACAAGCAGATCACGTGTCTGCTTGTCTGTAAGATATGAACAAGTAAATTACTATGAAAGGCAGGCTGGTCCAGAGGTATGAAAAAAATGACTGTCAGACCCCATTGCTGAGGATGGTTGCACCAAGGAGGGGGCGTTTAAGCTTAGTTTGCCCAGTGGAGAAGGGAAAGTCCAAGCATTCAGAAACCACTCCTTCAGTTCATATTAATAATACAGATGATTTTGTGTTTAGTAGCATAGTCACACAACCTCAAGAGCAGGGAGTTGGTGTTTTCCTTTTTCCCCAGCAGATACTTTCAGCTTGTTAACTGTAAGTATATGCATACTACCGGCTTGGCCAAAAAGTTCATTTGGATTTTTCTGTAAGATCTTATGGCAAAACCTGAATGAACTTTTGGCCAACCCAATATTTGCTTATTGTAGGTAGCTCAAGCTGTCTTGACCATTTAGAAAACCCCTTATGGTTATTTCTTCTTCTTGAGTCAGACTCTGTTGATTTAAACCAGTGGTTCTCAACTGGGAACAATCTTGCCCCCCAGGACATTTGGATGTCTGGAGACATCTGGTTGTCACAACTGGGGGTGATACTGGAATCTAGTGGGTAGAGGCCAAGGATGCTGCTAAACATCCTGCAATGCACAGTCTCCAGCAAGCATCCTCTGGTCCTAAGTGTCAATGGTACCATGATGAAGAATCCCTAAATTATATAATCTCTAAGTTTTATATATATATAAAACCCTGTTTCTGTTTCCTTTTCAGAACTATTTGTCAATGAAGATTGTGAGACCAAATGCATAACAGAAGCAAAGTCTTCAAGAGTCATCCAGCATGAGAGAATCCTGTCTCTATTAACAGAACAAAACCAAGAATGAGTCTGTGTCTGAGACTACATTGTAGAGGATATTACACTACTTCACCGAGCCCCATCACTTCCCAGAGCATCTAGGTTCCAACTCAGGCTAACAGGCAACATTTTTATCTTACCTTTTGAAGTATTAAAGGTTTTCACCATGTTTTTTCATAGTAATTTTCAAGGTGGCTGGTTCCATTTAAAAATCTTTTTTTATGTGTCCTACTTCTATAATTCAATTTGTAAATTGCTGAAATCAAACATAAGAATTTCTGCATTGTGATTTCATATACTTCTTACCTATAGTCCACGAAAAGGGCTGTGCATTATAAAATTGTAGAATAGTTAGAGGAATTGTTATTTATGCCTGCAACCATTGCTATATTTTGTATGGACAAATGTCATAAGACTGTATTCAACCTCTGTGATGAACCCAAATAAAAACATTTCACCTTCAGCGTATACCTGTTTGTTGCAGCTGTGGGCCAAGCTGAGAAAGAGGCAGCTTCTAGTCTGGGAGTCAGTGGATAGAATGGTATGCCCTGGCAGTTGGCTATAATTCCTTTATAAGCATATCACCAAATCTTGCCAATATAACAAATTAACATTTATTTATTCTATACACACTATTGTTCTAAATGCTTTATACATATTAACTTAGTCTTCAAGGTAATCCTGTAAAAGGTAGGTAACATTATTAACCTCATCTTGCAGCTGAAGAAATTGAGATATATGCATGAAAATCAATGATTTTAGAATACACTCTTACCATACACAAAAATAAACTCAAAATGGCTTAAAGACTTAAACATGACACCATAAAAATTCTAGAAGAGAGAAAACAGGAAAAACATTCTCTGACATAAATAGTACCAATGTTCAACAGAAATAAACAGGACCTAATTAAACTTAAAAGCTTTTGCACAGCAAAGGAAACCATAAACAAACCAAAAAGACAGTCTACAGAATGGGAGAAAATATTTACAAATGATGTGATCAACAAGTGCTTAATTTCCAAAATATATGAACAGCTCACACAACAACAATAGTCAACCCAATCCAAAAATGGGCAGAAGACCTAAAGAGACATTTCTCCAGAGAAGACATCTAGATTGCCAATAGGCCCATGAAAAGTTCAACATCACTAATTATTACAGAAATGCAAGTCAAAACTACAATGAGGTACCACCTCACACCAGTCAGAGTGGTCATCATTAAGAAGTCTACAAATAACAGATGCTGGAGAAGGTGTGGAGAAAAGGGAACCCTTGGACACTGTGGGGAAGTAAATTGATGCAGCCACTATGGAAAATTGTATGGAGGTTCCTCAGAAAACTAAGAATAGCATATGACCCAGCAATCCCACTCTTGGGCGTATATTCAAAGAACACATATTTGTATATTCTTTGAATTCATACATTCAAAGAATACACGCACCCCTATGTTCATAGTGGCACTATTAACAGTCAAGACATGGAAACAACCTAAATGTCCATTGACAGATGAATAAAGAACATATGGCACATACATACAACACTACTCAGCCCCAAAAAGAAAAATAATGCCATTTGCAGCAACATGGATGTATCTAGAGATGATCATACCAAGTCAGAAAGGGAAAGACAAATACCATATGATATCCCTTATATGCAGAATCTAAAATCTGACATAAAGGAACGGAAAACAGAAATAGACTCATGGACACAGAAGAGACTGGTGGTTGTCATGGCAAAGGAGGTCTGGGGAGGAATGGAGTCAGAGGTTGGGGTTAGCAGGTGTCAGCTTTTTTTTTTTTTAATTAATTTATTTTAATTGGAGGCTCAGAAATGCAGATGACACCACCCTTATGGCAGAAAGTGAAGAGGAACTAAAAAGCCTCTTGATGAAAGTGAAAGAGGAGAGTGAAAAAGTTGGCTTAAAGCTCAACATTCAGAAAACAAAAATCATGGCATCTGGTCCCATCACTGCATGGGAAATAGATGGGGAAACAGTGTCAGACTTTATCAGACATGACTGAGCGATTTCACTTTCACTTTTCACTTTCATGCATTGGAGAAGGAAATGGCAACCCACTCTAGTGTTCTTGCCTGGAGAATCCCAGGGACTGGGAAGTCTGGTGGGCTGCCATCTATGGGGTCGCACAGAGTTGGACACGACTCAAGTGACTTAGCAGCAGCAGCAGCCTTTTTTAAAATTGAGAAATAGCTGACATACGTTATATTAGTTTCAGGTATAGAGCATAATGATTTGAATTTATATATATTGCAAAATGACTACCATAAGTCTAGTTAACATCTGACAGCATACATAGTTACAGAATATTTCTCTTGTGATGAGACCTTTAAAGATCTAGTCTCTTAGAAACTTTCAAAGAAGCAGCTTTCAAATAGGCAATACGGTATTATTAACTATATTCACATGCTGTGCATTACATCCCATGACATTTATAACTGGAAGTTCGTACCTTTTGACCCCCTTTACCCATTTTACCCACTCCCACCCTCTCCCCTTCTGGCAGCCACCAATACATTTTCTCTATTTATGACCTTTTGCATTTTTTTCCTTCAGATTCCACATATAAGTGAAATCATATAGTATTTGTCTTTCTCTGACTTCATTTAGCATAATGGCTTTAAGGTCCATCCATGTTGTGGCAAATGGCAAGACTACTCTTTTATAGCTAAATAATATTCCATTAAGTATACGTGTCACATTTTATCTGTTTGCCCATCAATGGACATTTCGATTGTTTCAATAGCTTGGCTATTGTGAAAAATGCTACAATGAACCTGGGGGGCTGTACAGATCTTCTTCCATTAATGTTTTTGTTTTCTTTGGACAAATACTCAGAAGTGGAATTGGTAGATCGTATGGTAGTTCTATTTTTAATTTTTTACTCTATCTCTAACTTTACAAAGAACCTCCATACTGTTTTCCATAATGTCTACACCAATTTACCAGCAGTGCACAACTCGGCAATAATGCCAAGACAATCACCACTGCAAGACATTCTAAACGTCCCAAAGCTTCAGCACTACCATACCATTGCTTGTCTCCCTGGTTCTGTGTTGCTCTCTGAAGAGAAGTGTTTGCTAATCTCACCACGGTCTCATACGTTAACAGGACAATGTTCTCAACATGTTACAGAAGACGCACCAACTGTCCTTGGCTTCAACGTGGAGCCACAGGGTTGCTACAGCCACAGGGCTGTCTGTCACTCATGGCTTGACTATCTCAGGTCCATGCTCCTCTTGACAACTCTGCAATAATGCCAAGACAATCACCACTGCAAGACATTCTAAACGTCCCAAAGCTTCAGCACTACCATACCATTGCTTGTCCCCCTGGTTCTGTGTTGCTCTCTGAAGAGAAGTGTTTGCTAATCTCACCACGGTCTCATACGTTAACAGGACAATGTTCTCAACATGTTACAGAAGACGCACCAACTGTCCTTGGCTTCAACGTGGAGCCACAGGGTTGCTACAGCCACAGGGCTGTCTGTCACTCATGGCTTGACTATCTCAGGTCCATGCTCCTCTTGACAGCCCTCCCCCTGGTGGTCCAGCCCTGTGGTTAAAAGAAGCTAAGAAGTGCACAGCAGAGAAAGCCATCAACAAAATGAAAAAGGGTTCCAGACAAGACTGTTATTTGGAATATTTAACCATCATTACGGCTTCCCTGGTGGCTCAGACGGTAAAGAATCTGCCTGCAATGTGGGAGACCTGGGTTTGATCCCTAGGTTGGGACGATCCCCTGGAGAAGGAAATGGCAACCCATAGCAGTATTCTTGCCTGGAGAATTCTATGGACATAGGAGCCTGGTGGGCTGCAGTCCATGGATCTCAGAGTCGGACACAATAAGTGCCTGAGCACAGCACGTGGCCCTGGCACCAGCTCATCTGAACAGATGCTTCACCCCACAGAAATGGAGAAATGGCGACGAAAAAACTAGAACAGCCATACCAGCAAGTGCAGACAGAATATCAGCCTTCCTTCCAGGGACCCCCACCAACACACTCTCCCATAGGGCCTCACTAAGGTAGGCTGAATGGACACATGAATGGCTTTGAGGATTGGCTTTTCCTCCTTTGCCTTCAGCACCCCTAACTGGTATCCACCAGTGAAGTTCCTTTGAGAAACTGGTGGCAAAACCCTATCAGGAATGAGTAATTCCCAAAGAGAATGTTGAGCTGGGCTTTCTGGGTAGCACCCCTCCCCCTCTTCCCATCCCCCCAGAAAACACTTCATCTTGTCAAAAGATAATGGTCCCTCATTTGAGGTTGTTAGCCGCCCGGTGACCTATAAATGATAGCTAAAAGCTGGAACTAATCACAGTCCAGTCAGACTGTCGCTTCACTGTGAATTAAATAACACTTAGTCCTAACTGACTCTAGCAAGTGCCGCATTAACGCTGGAGCCTTCATTAGGAAAATAAATCTCCATCAATGTCTTGAGAGTGACAAGGAACTGAAAATCCTGACAGGCTAACACTTGATTTTGTTTTGTTCTTCCTTTCTCATTTTCAGAAGGGGGAAAAAATGTCACAATTAGACCTGCGTGTTACTTTAAAGAGCTATTTATGGGCAGAGTTCTGAAACCCATTTTGGAAAGGAAGCAGAGGGGAGCAGAGTGGTCTGGTTTTCCAGGTGCTGGCCAAGTGGCAGCTCCTTGCCCCTCACAGCTCACTCAGGCTCAGAGGATTTTGTTTGTCCAAAAATTGGAGCTGACTTGTCTTACCACCATTGAGCAGATGTTATTACAAACACAGCGAAAAGGTGAGGGTGTGTTCCAGAAATGGCTGTTCAGTTCAGAGAAAGTACAACTTGCCTACCATATGGGGAACCAACAATGACAATAATTTCAAGGTTTAAAAACCCTCTACAGTTGAAATATTTCATGCTAAATAGATTTCTTCATTAGGTCAATACATTCAGTACTGTGGACCATATGCACATAGCCTCCCAAGGCATATGGGAATTCCATTCTAAAGAATGCCTTTCATAAGTCAGCTTGATGTGGAATTAGTTCATAATGGAGTCGATGTTGTAAATAGATTAAGCACCCGCCATCTTGGCAGCTGAGTTTTGTGTTTGTTCAGCGTTGAATGGCAACTCCCTAATCTTTCTTAGGTTAAACATAATGGGGTCCCAAGGAAGATCAAAGAAAGGCTGCTTTTCCCTTGGATATCCATCCCTGAAGTGATATGCCAGAGTTCATGAAGTTCAAGAAAAACACCAGAAAACGTGTAACTCGGACTAACTGCAAAGCCTAACAAGTAAGGGAACATAATGAAAAACACAGCCCCGCCATATGCATCGCCAAGCTCAGAACCTCAGGGGTGCAACTTTGCAGGAGACGCAAACTCTAGACTTCTACTATTTAAATAAACTTAACACGAGAGAAAAACCGCAATTCTTTTTGAGCAACTCCCTCATAGTAAATTGAATGCTTCTTGGGGCAACCTGATTTTGCCAAAATTTATCTCAATTTCTTAAAAAGGCCCATTTAGTCCTTGACTAATATTAATGTGCTACTCCTGTGTTTTCACAAAATCCTAGAGCCAAACCCGTAATCCTCCCCCCATCATATTTCAGTGAAGTCCTGCCCCAGCAATTATCAGGAGGAGGACCCAGAATATCCAGCTGGATTCCAAAGCAGCCTCTCAGATGAGGTTTCACCTGGGTCAACAGGATAAACAAAATGAATAGACAGAATCCTGTCTTAGGCGTGGCAAGAACGCGGGGCTGGGGGATTCCAGATGTCTTGAAGCCGGTGAGCTCAGCAAGCTTCATCACAATGTAACTGTGACTCGGTATCTCCTCTCCAGCCTCCCTTCTCTCTTTAGTGAAACTAAGCACTGGATTAAATGACCTTGAATTGTACTGAGTTGGCCCAAAAGTTCATTTGGGTTTTTCTATAAGATGTTATGGAAAAATTCAAACATACTTTGGCCAACTCAGAATTACTGTTCTGCTTATCCATGGCTCAGTTTCCTCATCTGTAAAATTGAGATAATAATTGCCATGGGATGATTGTGAAGACAGGATGATTTAAGAGATGCAGACGTGTTTAGAATAGAACTTGGGACAAAGTAAGCACTCAGCATACTCTAGTTATCATCATCATCAACGTATGGCAAGAACAAATGAACACTTACGGGCCAGAAGGTGTCAGACATGTTCTGCTTTTAAAATGTCACCCTTGTACACATGTGGCTGATTCATGTCAAATTATGGCAAAACCAATACAGTATTGTAAAGTAGAATTTAAAAAAAAAAACAAACCCATCCTCTTGGAGGGTTTGAGGGAGAATGGAAAAAATAAATAAATAAAATGCACTGATTTACTATTTAAAAAAAAGATAAAAAAAAATAAAAGGTCACCCTTGAAAGGATATGAATCACCGCTATCCAAAATGATACTGATTTTCCCCCTCAAGTTCTATCTGCATATTCCTAATTAGACAAAAGCAGACAAAAAAAAAAAATGCTAGGTAGTTCCTCAAAAAATTAAAAATAGAATTACTATGTAATCTAGAAATTCCACTTCTGGGTATATGCCTCTAAGAATTGAAAGTAGGGATTCAAACAGGTATTTGTACATCCAACTGGTAACACCATTATTTACAGTAGCCGAAAGGTGGAAGCAACCCAAGCATCCCTCAACAGACGAATGGATAAACACAATGTGGTCTATAAACACAGTGGAATATTAACCAGCTATAGTAAGGAAATTCTGATACATTGCTGCATCATGGTTGAACTTTGAAGACACTCTGCCAAGTAAAGAAGCCAGATACAAAAGAACAAATATTAATATCATTCTATTTACGTGAAGTTCCTAGAGTAGCCAAAATCACAGACGGAAGGTATAGAACGGCAGTTACAGAGGCTGGGGGTAGGCATGGGGCAGGGGATGGAGAGCTGTTTTTGATGGGTGTAGAGTTTCAGTTTTGTAAGATGAAGAGAGTTCCATGGGAATGATGATGGCAACAGCAGCATGAGAGTACTTAATGCCACTGAGCTGTATCTACACCTAAAAATGGTCAATTATGTTATATATATATATATATGTATAAAATACATATATAATCTACATACACATATATGAATACTGAGAGATGAAAGGCCCCCTCACACAGCCCCTTCCAGAAAGTCAGTTTTCACCTGTTCCCTCAGGATCCTGGCCCCAGGCAGCAGATAATACTTGCCGACTGACTGAGGGATAAATCCTGTTTCATGACCCAACAGATCACAAAGGGGCCTTCTGGCAACTAGATCCAGTGGCAACAGACACAGTTTGTTTGGCCCAAACTGGCTTTTTATAATGAGCTGCCAGTGTTACAAAAAAAAAAAAAAGGAAAAATTCATATTAAAAAATCATATTTTGAGCTTTTCTCTACCAATTGTAAGTTCACTGAATACTTCAGAGTACAAAAACTGGCTAGAGGCACGTGTCTGCCGGTTCACCGCAGAGCCCCCCCTGCCCCCCCAACCTTACCAAGTGCCCCTCACTTCGTGGACTCTTCTTACCCAGCTCTGAGAGGCTGAGTGTGGGACTCAGATATACGTTTTGTTGTCAAAGGAACCAAGGCGTGGGATCATTTGTAAGCCCCTCGGGCTGGGGAGCTCTCTCAGCCTGTCTCTACCATTGTAGCCAAGCCCCTGCCTTGTTCCACCCTGGACTTCTAGTCATCACCTCCTTCACTCCTGGGCTCTCCTCACCTCCTCAGCTGCCCCAAATCAGCCACAGACCCCAAGGATCAGGGAAATACGATTAGCTGCTCTCAAAGGGGCTTCACTCAGAAACAAAAATGCAAATGGCCAATATGTAAAGAAGCTCACCCTGTTAACAGGGAGGAAAATACAAAGTAAAGCCACAATGAGAGATCACTGTGCACCCTCCAGATTGATAAAAAAGTTTAAAGCCTGACATCAAGGACCCACGAAGGATGTGAACAGTTGCGTATCTTCTACACAGTGGGTGGGAGCACAGTTGGTAAAACCACCGTGGAAAACAGTGCCGCATCTGCTGAGGGTGACTTCCTGTTCTGTGACCCATCCGCTGCTCCTCAGTTTTTACCCTAGAGAAACATCCACACACAGGAGAACATTAAGAATGTTTGAAGTAGCAAACACTGGAGGAACCCCTGGGGCCACGAACAGGAATTGAACAGCACACTGACGCACGGTTCCAGAACAAAATGCAAGAAAGCAGTGAGAGAATGAACTGTAACTACACGTGACAACATGAATAAGCCCAGAAACAGTGCTAAGTGGAGGGGGATTACCTGAAGCATCACATCTCTTATGGGCGTCCCAGATGGCTCTGCGGTAAAAAAAATCCCGCCTGGGTCAGGAAGATCCCCTGGAGGAGGAAATGACTACCCAGTCTAGTATTCTTGCCTGGAGAATTGCGTGGACAGAGGAGCCTGGCGGGTTACAGGGCATGAGGTCGCAAAGAGTCAGAAACAACTTAGTGACTGAGCGCGCGCACATGCATTACCTCTCACATACACAATTTTAAAACATCTTCAACTAAATATATTGTTTGGGCTTTCCAGGTAGCTCAGTGGTAAAGAATCTGCCTACCATCGCAGGAGGGGCGAGAGATTTAGGTTCCATCCCTGGGTCAGGAAGATCCCCTGGAGGAGGCTGTGATAACCCACTCCAGTATTCTTGCCTGGAGAATCCCATGGACAGAGGAACCTGGTGGGCTACAGTCCACGGGGTTGCAGAGTCAGACATGACTGAGTACACACATATGCGTGTGTGCACACACACATACAAATATATTGCTTATGGGGTAGGGACAAGGTAAGTCCACAAAGAACAGCAAAGGAGTGATAGACTCAGGAAGGTGGAGATGTTACAGATAAGGAGGTGGTGATGGAATCAGGAAGGAGTTTACAGAAGGGTCCAAAGATATGGTGATCTTGGTCCAGAGATATGGTCCAAAGATATGGGTACAGGGGGTGCGGGTCCGTTCACTGTATCATCATTCTTTACACTGCATATATCCTATGAAGTTATTCTTTTATATCCAATATATAAGTAAAAGTGAAAGTCATTCAGTCATGTCCGACTCTTTGTGACCCCATGGACTATACAGTCCATGGAATTCTCCAGGCCAGAATACTGGAGTGGGTAGCCAATCCTTTCTCCAGGGGATCTTCCCAACCCAGGGATTGAACCAAGGGTGGAGTCTTTACTAGCTGAGCCACAATGGAAGCTCAGAATACTGGAGTGGGTAGCCAATCCCTTCTCCAACAGATCTTCCTGACCCAGGAATCAAACCAGGGTCTCCTGCATTGCAGGCGGATTCTTTACCAACTGAGCTATCAGGGAAGCCCCATATCCAATATATATTTTTTTAAATTGGTTTCCTCTCCCCAAATGATTAGGTCAATTGGACAGGATGCTAAGGTTAAACAGAAAGATATTCTTGTTAATGTAATCAAACTCATTGCAAAGGTGATCACGAAGTTGTGTAGAAGATGTTTATCACAGTCATTCAAAACATCAAGTCTAGCAAAGGTTGGAAGGGTGTCCGGGTCTAATCAGGAAACTGTGTCCACATCAGAGATTTCAGCAGAGGGAACTATAATTACAAAGGAGACCTCCCTGAGGCAGAAAGGGGCAGGGAGGAGACGGTCACCTCCGAGGAAATTGCAGGGACTGTCAGCAACACTGCCCTAAGCAGAGCAAGAGGCAGACAGTGCCCTGTCCTTCCCTTCCTCCTGCCGCCAGTCTCCTAGTCCTCGGGGCAGCGCTTGCATAGGCTGACCCCTTGCAGTACAGACCAGCACAGGGAAGAGGGGAGAACAGCTCTGAGCACAAACTCGGACAAGCTGCAGCACCCGGCTCCTGGGTCTGGGCTCTCTTATTAATTTTTGCAACAATTTAGTTGGGTCGGTTATACATTTTCCCTCTTCTATGTATAAGGAAGGCTTAGAGAGGTTAAGTAACCAGCCTAAGATCACACAGCAATTTAGTGGTGGAGCCAGGATTTAGACCTGGACGGTCCTACTCCAGAGCCACTTTCTCTGCTGCTCCCACTCTTTAAGATCCTATTTGGGCTTTGGTTAGGTGAAATAACAACATCAAACTAAGGGACCAAAATCTTAAGAATAAGTTATTTAATGACTGTCTTTCTCCCCAAAGAGCTATGTTTTTTGTGTGTAATTTCCATTCCATTACCTTTCATTCCCTTCTATTGTATCAAACCTACATCACATTTCTCCCAGTGAATAAGAGGAGGGCCTCCAGAATGAAACCAACTGGCTTCCCAGTTACACCGGTTTCACATATGTCCCTGATGAGTTTCTACTCCTGGTTTCCACCAGTTCATGCAGTGAGCGCAGTGAAGATTTCAGATACAAGCTCCCTCAGCCCTGGAGGAAGATTCTGGCAGGAATGTTGTAGACAGAAGAATCTGGGAGATAATTTTCTCCTTACACTGGCAGCATAGAAGGGCTGAACACACCTCCTACCACTTTTCTTTTTCTCTTCATTGCTTTCAAGATTTCTAAATTAATTTATATTCATTGTAGAAACTTTGGGAAATGCCAAAAGAAGCATAAATAATATCCATAATCTCATTATCATGAGATAACTCCCATTAATAATTTGCATTACTTCCTTCTACATAGTCTTTTTTTTTTTTAAAGATATAAAATTGGGATCCCATCCCCAGAACTTCCCTGGTCTTGTCTTCATAGCACACCGGTTTTATAGCTTACTTTTCTTTGCCCTCTTGAAACTGTATTTCATAAAACTTTTTCTTCCACATCAGGGAAAAATCTGATTTATAATGCCCATTTAAAATACCATGATATGTATCTACTATAATTGAACTGATCCCCTATCATTGGATATATGTAGCTTCTAATTCTTTTGCTATTTCAAGTAATGTTGCTTTAAACGACCCTGGAACAAAGACCTTTGCCTACAGTTCAAGGCCTCTAGATCTACTAAGCTATTAACGTTAGGAAGGCAGGGTAGTGCTTGTTTTGTTCACCCAAGCTGGTATATGACACAGAGCAGCCATGGTTGAATGAATGAATGCATTTCTCGTTAGTTTTTTAAATTAAATCTCTAAAAAAGTGAAATCCTTGAGTCGAAAAGCAGAAACATATTTAAGACCCTTAAGACAAATTGCCAATTGCTTTCCTGGAATGTAGTACCAATTTACAGCTCCACCCCACCCCCAGCAGAGTCTGAGAGGCTTCAAGCCAGAACTGATAGACATTCCTGAGCTGCTCTCCATCCCTATGGGGTGCCTTTCCCAAGCCCTGATTGCTGGATGTCCCCTAGAGTAGCGTGGGGAGCAGGGGCTGCTGTCAAAGCTTAATAACAAGGCTGCCGTGAGCCCTCTCCCAAGACCTCCTGTGAGGACAGTCTCCCCTCTGTGTCTGGAGAGGCAGAAAAATCCTCCAACATCCTTCAGGAAAAGCACATGCTTGGACTTTTTTTTTTCACTTAGAAAATGTAAATTCTGCTAAAGAACTCTCAGTGTGCTTAAAATAACCTAAGCAAGAGTCCCCAACCAATAAACTGAGATCTAAGTCCATCTTTAAACCTTACCAAGTTTTAAATTAAACTTGTTTGTGTTCTTTTTATAAAGAGGAAGAAGGGGCTTTGAGTTAACTCACATACACACACACACACACACACACACACACACACACACACACAGAAAAGCAGAATCGAGCAAATGAAATTTTCAGAAGGTTGAAACAGAGGTAACAGAAGAAAAACAATGTCAATTCTAAGACAGCACAGTTGCTCTTATTTAGGTTTAAAATGTGGCTTGGAATGTCTAGGACACTGAGGTTAGAGGAGTATCATGTGGCTGCTTTTATCTATTTCATAAAAACATACTAGGTCCAAAGAAAAAATGCAATTTCTTTCTAACACCAGAAGGTGATAAAAACATCTCTCTAGGATGTAAATTGATAAGCCCGTATGGAGAACAGTATGGAGGTTCCTTAAAAACCTAAATATGGTGTTAGCATATGATCCAGCAATCCCACTCCTGGGCATAAATCCAGAAAAGGCAAAAACTCTAGTTCGAAAAGACACGTGCACCCCAGTGTTCACTGCAGCACTATCTGCAACAGCCAAGACATGGTAGAAACCTAAATGTCCATCAACAGAAGAATGGATAAGGAAGATGTGGTACATATATGCAATGGAGTATTACTCAGCCATAAAAAAGAAGGAAATAATGTGATTTGCAGCAACATTCGGAGAAGGCAATGGCACCCCACTCCAGAACTCTTGCCTGGAAAATCCCATGGGCAGAGGAGCCTGGTAGGCTACAGTCCATGGGTTGCAAAGAGTCAGACACGACTGAGCGACTACACTTTCATGCATTGGAGAAGGAAATGGCAACCCACTCCAGAATTCTTGCCTGGAGAATCCCAGGGATGGGGGAGCCTAGTGGGCTGCCGTCTCTGGGGTCACACAGAGTCGGACACAACTGAAGCAGCTTAGCAGCAGCAGCAACAGCAGCAGCAACATGGATGGACCTAGAGACTATCTTACTAAGTGAACTAAGTCATACAAAGACAAACATCATATGATATCACTTACATGTGGAATCTTTATAAAAATAATACAAATGAACTTATTTACAAGATAGAAACAGACTCACAGAAAACAAACCAGTGGTTATCAGTGGGGAAATGGGGGAAGGGATAAATTAGCACTTGGGGATTAACAGAGAGTAGGGAAAACCGCTAGACCATTCAGGTATGACCTAAATCAAATCCCTTATGATTATACAGTGGAAGTGAGAAATAGATTTAAGGGCCTAGATCTGATAGGTACAGTGCCTGATGAACTATGGACTGAGGTTCGTGACATCGTACAGGAGACAGGGATCAAGACCATCCCCATGAAAAAGAAATGCAAATAAGGAAAATGGCTGTCTGGGGAGGCCTTACAAATAGCTGTGAAAAGAAGAGAGGCGAAAAGCAAAGGAGATAAGGAAAGATACAAGCATCTGAATGCAGAGTTCCAGAGAACAGCAACAAGAGATAAGAAAGCCTTCTTTGGCGATCAATGCAAAGAAACAGAGGAAAAGAACAGAATGGGAAAGACCAGAGATCTCTTCAAGAAAATTAGAGATACCAAGGGAACATTTCATGCAAAGATAGGCTCGATAAAGGACAGAAATGGCATGGACCTAACAGAAGCAGAAGATATTAAGAAGAGGTGGCAAGAATACACAGAAGAACTGTACAAAAAAGATCTTCATGATCCAGATAATCACTGTGATGTGATCACTAATCTAGAGCCAGACATCCTGGAATGTGAAGTCAAGTGGGCCTTAGAAAGCATCACTACAAACAAAGCTAGTGCAGGTGATGGAATTCCAGTTGAGCTGTTTCAAATCCTGAAAGATGATGGTGTGAAAGTGCTGCACTCAATATGCCAGCAAATTTGGAAAACTCACCAGTGGCCACAGGACTGGAAAAGGTCAGTTTTCATTCCAATTCTAAAGAAAGGCAATGCCAAAGAATGCTCAAACTACCGCACAATTGCACTCATCTCACATGCTAGTAAAGTAATGCTCAAAATTCTCCAAGCCGGGCTTCAGCCATATGTGAACTGTGAACTTCCAGATGTTCAAGCTGGTTTTAGAAAAGGCAGAGGAACCAGAGATCAAATTGCCAACATCCGCTGGATCATGGAAAAAGCAAGAGAGTTCCAGAAAAACATCTATTTCTGCTTTATTGACTATGCCAAAGCCTTTGACTGTGTGGATCACAATGAAAAGTGGAAAATTCTGAAAGAGGTGGGAATACCAGACCTCCTGACCTGCCTCTTGAGAAATATGTATGCAGGTCAGGAAGCAACAGTTAGAACTGAACATGGAACAACAGACTGGTTTCAAATAGGAAAAGGAGTACGACAAGGCTGTATATTGTCACCCTGCTTACTTAACTTATGTGCAGAGTACATCATGAGAAATGCTGGGCTGGAAGAAACACAAGCTGAAATCAAGACTGCTGGGAGAAATATCAATAACCTCAGATATGCAGATGACACCACCCTTATGGCAGAAAGTGAAGAACTAAAAACCCTCTTGATGAAGGTGAAAGAGGAGAGTGAAAAAGTTGTCTTAAAGCTCAACATTCAGAAAATGAAGATCATGGCATCCGGTCCCATCACTTCATGGGAAATAATGGGGAAACAGTGGAAACAGTGTTAGACTTTATTTTTCTGGGCTCCAAAATCACTGCAGATGGTGACTGCAGCCATGACATTAAAAGACAATTACTCCTTGGAAGAAAAGTTTTGACCAACCTAGATAGTATATTCAAAAGCAGAGACATTACTTTGCCGACTAAGGTCCGTCTAGTCAAGGCTATGGTTTTTCCTGTGGTCATGTATGGATGTGAGAGTTGGACTGTGAAGAAGGCTGAGCACTGAAGAATAGATGCTTTTGAACTATGGTGTTGGAGAAGACTCTTGAGAGTCTCTTGGACTGCAAGGAGATCCAACCAGTCCATTCTGAAGGAGATCAGCCCTGGGATTTCTTTGGAAGGAATGATGCTAAAGCTGAAACTCCAGGACTTTGGCTACCTCATGTGAAGAGTTGACTCATTGGAAAAGACTCTGATGCTGGGAGGGATTGGGGGCAGGAGGAGAAGGGGATGACAGAGGATGAGATGGCTGGATGGTATCACGGACTCGATGGATGAGAATCTGAGTGAACTCCGGGAGATGGTGATGGACAGGGAGGCCTGTCGTGCTGCGATTCATGGGGTCGCAAAGAGTCGGACATGACTGAGCGACTGAACTGAACTGAGAGACACACTACCATATAAAATAGACAATAAGGACCTATTGTATAGCACAGGGGTATACAGAAGATATTCAATACCTTGTAATATCCTATAGTGGAGAAGAATCTGAAAAAGTATTTGTATACATAAACACATATATCATATATAAATATATACTCAGCAGCGATATATGCATGTGTGTTTTTGTGTATATATACATGCTAAGTCTCTTCAGTTATGTCTGGCTCTTTTCGACCCCGTGGACTATAGCACACTAGGCTCCTCTAACCATGGAATTCTGCAGGCAAGAATAGTGGAGTGGGTAGCCATGCCCTTCTCTAGAGGATCTTCCTGACCCAGGGATTGAAGAACCTGCATCTCCTGCATTGCAGGTGGATTCTTTACCTCTAGGCCACTGGGGAAGCCTATATATAAAGGCTTCTAGGTCTTTCCCATGGCTTAGCAACCCCCTGGCAGGCATATATGAGAAAGGTCTGCCCGAGTTTAACAGATCTTTATATTCTCTTGATCTAGGGCAGTCCCAGTGTGTGTGTGTGTTACTCAGTCAAGTCTGACTCTTTGCAACCCCATGGACTGTAGCCCACAAGGCTCCTCTGTCCATGGGACTTCTCAGGCCAGAATACTAGAATAGGTAGCCATTCCCTTCTGGGGATCTTCCCAACCCAGGGATTGAACCCAGGTCTCCTGTACTGTGGACAGATACTTTACCCTCTGAACCACCAGGGAAGCCCGTATACATATGAATCACTTTGGTGTACACCTGAATCACTGTAAATCCACCATATTTCAGTAAAAATATGTTTCAAAAGTCCCCCCAGGATCTAAGAACAGTTCGTGACATTTGCTACGTCCACAATTGTATGGTGACTTATGTTGTCTCTATTTGTAAAGTGCAGAAATACCTCTTGTAATGACTTCTGATACAAGTCAGAGAGCGATAGGAAAGCTCCGTCCTGTGACGACTACGCTTACAAGTGACACAGATAACTACTGGGTTGGCCAAAAGGTTCATTCAGATTTTTTCATAGCTGTTAAGGAAAAACCCAAACGAAGTTTTTGGCCAACCCCATATTATGAAGCATTTTCAGTTCTTGGCCATGTCTTTTTTCCTTTTCACCAGGCTTTTGGTAATAAGCTAGACGATGAGGACAGCAAAAAGTCAATGCCGTGCACTCGAGGAGGCCGCCTTGCTGCTGCCTAGGGACGGGATGTCCTCATGTGTCCCACACACAGATGGAGTGACTGCCAGGAGCCACACCTGGATGGAAGCCCCGCCACCCCTGTGGAAGTGGGTCCAAGCCCTGGCCACATGCTCTGAGGGTTTCTCACCATCTTACTTGTCTGGGGGCTTTCTCTGACTCTGGGCTGCCGCTATAAGCACCTGCCTCCCCCCTCCAGACCTGGTTGCACACCCAGCACCTGCTACCCGAGAAGACGGGCACACATTCAGACAGTAGGATGGTGTGGAGGTGCTAATAATGGTGGCATGCTTTCTGCACAAGACCTCTGACCTCAGAAGAGAAACAGCCACGCTGGGAACGCCCATGAAGCTTGGAAGGTGTCTTTGCAGCAGTCGCGGGAAGACGCCTGCGGCCCGGCATTCTGGAACGGACCAAAGAGGGCACTTGCTTGTTTGACTGAATCCAGGCTCCTGGGTTGTATATTTCAGGGGCCCTCCAAGACCTCTGGATCCCTATCACCTCCTCTAGAGTCTACCTTTTCTTTGCTTCTCTCCTTTCCCCTTTCCAGTTCTTTCGCATGCTCTCCTTTCCTCTCTGTGTCCCCTGGATGCATGTCTTCAGCACCAATGGGCGTCACTTCATAGGGCATTGGTACTTACAGCTGAGAAATCTGCCAACCCCGGAGCTGAGACCTGCCTTACTATCTCTTCGTCCCAGAAACACTGTAAAGACTTACATGAGAAGTGCTGGGGCAGGGAGCCAGCTCATATAAAATCAGGCTGTAAAAGCTGAGTGGAGAAGCCTGGAGGGCTACAGTCCATGGGGTTGCAAAAAGAGTCAGACATGACAGCGACTAATACACACACACACACACACACGAACCGGTTAAATATCACTACCTTTGTCATCTCCATTACAAACTATATCCCAGGAGCATACTCCAGGTCTTTCCCATGGCTTAGAAACCCCCTGGCAGGCATATACAAGGAAGGTGTTTGCCCTAGTTTAACAGATCTTTATATTCTCTTAATCTAGTGCAGTCCCAGTGCATAGCTGCTGCTCCGAGATACATAAAGCCCTTTCTCAACAGCTGTGACCAACTCCCACGGGGCTCACTGTCTTCCTGTTGGGGAACCAAACATATAAATAAATCATTAAGACCTGATATGATGGCAGGTGCTGATGTATTGTCAAAACAGAGGGTTGGAAAGGGAGGAAGATCTTTAAAAAGAAAGTAGGAAAGAGTTTGGTATAACGACCAAGAGTTGGGCCCAGGGCCTGTCAGTGAAGTGAAAGTCACTCAGTCGTGTCCGACTCTTTGCAACCCCATGGACTATACTATACAGTCTATGGAATTCTCCAGGCCAGAATACTGGAGTGGGTAGCCTTTCCCTTCTCCAGGGGATCTTCCCAACCCAGGGATTGAACTCAGGTCTCCCGTATTGCAGGCAGATTCTTTACCAGCTGAGCCACAAGGGGAAAGCCTGTCAAGCTGAAGTCAAATCTTGGTTCTCTCTTCCCACTTACTAGCCAGGTACAAGTTGTGCAGTCTCAATTTCCTTTCTCTAAGTAGAGATGGTAATAGCAGCGCAGGCATCAGAAGGCCTCCCCGCCCCCCAATATAAAGCACGTGGCACAGAGCCTAGGGCCTAGAACTCAATAAATGTGATTTATTACTGTTGCTATAATTATGATGATTTCAACAGAGACTATAAGTAGGTTAAGCATAGATCTGGAAATATCACCTAATGCATTGCAAAGGAGATTATTCCATCATAGAATTAGCCAAGATTTCTTTGGGAGAAACGGAAGGGCCTAAGGGCCACTTTGCTGCCACTTCACTTATGTTTCAAATTCTGTCCACAAGATGGCAGCAGCGGCCTCAGTTTCCTCCTGGGTCTACAAGGCATTCCATTCAACCTGCATTCCAGGAACCCCACCCGAGACAGGCATCTCTGGGACATATTTTAAGTGGAAGGCAACCAGCACTGCATCTAATGGATGCCCTTCCTCTGGAATGCTATGGACGTCTATGGTTAGACAGACAAAGATGCTCTGGTCTTGGGCAAAACTAGAAGCCACCCATTCATTCATTCACTCATCCACTCCTTCATCAAATACATACTGACTGAGACCCAGGTACTGTGCAAAGAAATAAAGGAGAAGGCCCTGCTCTCATGACCTGACACACAAGCAGAACACAGATGGATCATGGGAAGGAGTCTCCCCTCAGCTAATAACGACAAGCCTGTGGACTGTGGAAATTCACAACTCAAGGTGAAGCAAAGAAAGACACGTGCGTGATCGGAAGTGACGCCGAGTCTGCTTTGTATGCTGCCAAGAGTGGGAGCGAATTCCAAGGGATAGAAGTTAGGAGAATGCAACCAGATTGGGGGTTTTGTCCCTGCAAAATTACTTAAGCGCTTCTTTCCCCTCCTTTAAGCTAGAAGTCTGGGCCGGTCTAATGGAAGCCGTCACCTGGAATGCCATGCAAGGTTACATTCCAGGCTCCAAGCACAAAAATGCCAACAATTTGCCTTTTGTCAACTGCAAATTAAAGTAATTTCCACGCAAAGTGTTTCTCCTGCTGGCGGTGAGCACCCCAAAATAGCCAGGACTATTAGCGGCAAGCTTTTACCTGGCTGCCTCGTCAGGGCAAACACACCTGAGGTTGAAGGTGCCTCAAGGTGGTAATCAAGGTGTCTGAGGAGGACCGTTGGCTTGGCTCTTCTCTCACGGAAGTGCTAAACCCAGTGGCCATGAAGTGGGGCCTGGAGGAGGGAAACAGGGATATATCTCCAGTCCGTCATAGCACTTCTAGAAAGTGGGACAAGAGGCACTCAGCTTTTTAAGAGTCTCACGCGCTACTGATTGAGCTAGCCAGGCACATGGCATTCAGCTTTTTTAAAAATGAAGAGAAATGTGCGTGTGTGTCTGCCACACCCAGTGCTCTGATGACAATTAAAAAAACAGCCAGCGTAATTGAGAGGGCCGGGCGGACACGGTGCTAAGGTCACAGCCATGCATCAGCAAATGAATCACCAGAAGAGGTGAAAGAGGTATATTGTTTTCACTTTATAGATGAGGAAGTCGAGGGTCCAGGAAGTGAAGGGGTTTGGAGAAGGTCACCGGTTGTACATGACCAAGATGGGATCTAAACCCTCATTGCTCAAACTCCTGAACCTGGGTCCTTCACCTCTGCACAGTCAGCCAGCTGCAGAGATGCAGAGAGCTGTGTCGCCACCAAAGACAAAGAAGTTATGCCTTCATTGATTCAGGTGGTATTTGCAGAGCACCTGCTCCCATCAGACAATTGGCATGCAGAGGTGAGCACTGCCACACGCAAAGCAATCTCCACGGAAAGAACTTGCTGCTGTGACAGGTCCAAGCTTAGAGACCAGAGGTGTAAACAAACCTGGAATATCCCTTCAACCAAAGAGGGGGGCCAATGCCCAGAGCTTAGATCAAGAGCAAATGGATGAGGATCCTTCTTCTCTTACAGGCAATGTGCTTACTTGGCTGATTAGAAGATACTGTCACAAATACTTAGAAGGCAAGCTTTACAGCCCCATGTGCAAGTCTCACCTTGAAAGAGCTGCCCCGCTGCCTCGAACACACACACACACCCCCCAGCCTGTACCCAAAGCTGACAGCTAGCTGGGGATCTAGCAGATTCCAGAATCCCTCTGGTCCTGCATGCCCTGCCCCATGAGATTTCCACCAGAGTCCTGGACCTCACGGGAACTCCATCACTGTCCCTAATCTCTGGCCTTCCTTTTCCTCGTGTGTTGGCCAAGATGACTAGAGGGCTCTTCTGGCCCCAGCCTTTCTGCCGCTGCCATGTATGAGCGCTGGCTGTATGCCACATACAGTTCCATATTCTCTATGGTCATAACCTATGGTAATCCTCATTCACCTCTGAGCTGGAATACTCAGAAATATCTGGGGTGATGTCTCCAAGGTCACACAACTAGAAAGCTAGAAGCCAGGATTAGAAGCCAGGTTGGTCTTGACCCCTAAAGCCTCAGTGTTTCTCACCACCTCTAAAAAGGAAGACGCAAATGTTTACTCTTTGTCCATCAGGCACCACCACTGCCCCAACTCTTCGCACCCGAAGTCCTCATGACCACGTGTACAGTTAGTGCTGATCTCATCTCTGTCACCATCTCTTCTATCCTCCTTGGCACTGTTCCTGGAGGACTTTGGTGCCTGACACACTCTTGCCCGTCATCATTCATTTAGTACTCATAGAGAGACCTATGACCCCCTGACTTTTGGCCCTCTAAGATCTGTTATTTATTGGGCTGACCAAAAGTTCATTCGGGGCTTTCAGTAAGATGTTACGGAAAAACCCAAACAAACATTTTGGGCCAACCTCATGAAAGTGAAAGTGCTCAGCAGCCGTGTCTGACTCTCTGCGACCCCCAGGGAGTACCCAGTCCATGGAATTCAGGTCAGAATACTGGAATGGGTTGCCATTTCCTTCTCCAGGGGATCCTCCTAACCCAGGGATCAAATCCAGGTTTCCCTCATTGCAGGCAGATTCTTTACCAGCTGAGCCACCAGGGAAGCCCAATATTTATTTATATATTTGTCTGCGCTGAGTCTTACTGCAGTATGCAAACTCTAAGAAGCAGCGTGTGGGAACTAATTCCCCTTGACCAGAGATTAAACCCACCCCTACATTGGGAGCACAGACTCTTAGTCACAGGACCACCAGGGAAGCCCCTGTCCTTTCAATCTCTCTCCCATTCAAGACACCTCCAACCCCCAGCGCTGACACCATTTACATTCATGGAAATGCTCTGCCTCCAAGATCTTGAGCTCCTGTCTCAGATTGCAACCTTCTACCCATCACCATTCTCACTAGTCCCACTGACTCTTGGCCTAACTTGACTTCCACCATAGACAGCACCCACATCAGCTACTTCCTCTCCACCTAAGTCCTCTCCACTCTCCTCCCCGGCCCCCCAAAGCCCCTCTGAATCCACCCGCTTCTTTCTAACCTTAAATACCACAATAACTTTATCCAATCTCTCCTTCATTTTCTCCCTTTCTCAGGGACAGTCATCCTTCTTCTTTCTACCACTCCATTCCCACCTCCACAAGGCTACCCTCTCTCTAAGCTTCTTGGCACTCTCCGGGCCACCTCCTCCAGAAGAAGCCATCTTTCTCAAATATTCCCTCACTTCTTGGCATTTTCAAACTCTCCTTTTCTTGCAGCATCTCCCTCTAGCTTGAGCAACTTCCCCAACTGCACCAACGGTGATGTTTCTTCCTTCGACTGGTTTTGGAAGAGTCACTCTTCCCTACTCTCTTTTCACCATGCCTGATTAACCATTTCACTCAGTGAAACACCTCTCTCCTGCCACCACCAGCTCCTAGCTTCCAAACTGAAAGATCGTTTCTCTGTTCTTGTTTTATTTGAATCTGCTGTCAAACTGAGGCAGGAGATAGATGGGCCCTGGGCAGAGTAGCTGGAGTGTATCCCCTATGGACAGATATTCCAAGATAAAGATTGTTGTTCTTCAGTTGTTCAGTCACGTCCAACTTTGGCGACCCCATGGACTGCGGCATGCCAGGCTTCCCTGTCCTTCACCATCTCTCAGAGCTTGCTCAAACTCATGTCCATTGAGTCAGGGATGCCATCCAACCATCTCATCCTCTGTCATCCCCTTCTCCTCCTGCCTTCAGTCTTTCCCAACATCAGGGTTTTTTCCAGTGAGTCAGTTCTTCGCATCAAGTGGCCAAAGTATTGGAGCTTCAGCCTCAGCATCAGTCCTTCCAATGAATATTCAGGATTGACTCCCTTTAGGACGGACTGGTTGGATCTCCTTGCAGTCCAAGGGACTCTCAAGAGTCTTCTCCAACACCACAGTTCAAAAGCATCAGCTCTTCAGAGCTCAACCTTCTTATCAGGAGAATAATAAGAGAGGCTGAACCCTGCCCAGCTAAAGACAGAGACTACATATTTCTCATTCTTGAGGTCAAGGAGACCTTCCCAACTATGCATGCACAGAAAGGCTCCTTGGAGGTCAAAAAGGGGGTGATGCCAGGTTACCCATGGGTGTCTTCACTAGGATCCATCTTGGCTAAGAGGTGGGTGCGTGCACATCAGAGGATCTGAGATATATAAATACAAACTCAGAACCAGGCAAAGCAAGATGACTGACTATAGGAAACCCAGAAGAAATGCCTTATGTGAGTGATTTAAGCTACCATGAGCCACGACTCTCTCTCTGCCCATGTATGAGTCTGCCCATGTATCTATCCACACGTATACTTTTTCTTCCTAATAAACACTTGACTTGTCTCACTACTTTCTGTCTTTGTGGGAATTCATTTCTGCAAAGCTGAAGGGATAGGAGCCTCGTCATTGGCCACTGATCTAGCGGTTAAGATCCAGGGCTCTTACAATCTCTAGCTGGAACCGAAATCCTGCTTCAAGCCGCTGCAGGTTGAGGCCACCTGAAATCAAACCCAGATCCCTGTGACTCCATTGCTCCTAACCTTTCCTTTCTATTGCCTCTCAGCTCTGAGTCACCCAGCTTCTGTGAGCCTCCCTTCCCCATCCATTAAAGGAGGAAAATGGATGCCAGCATCATAGGGTTGCTGTGGGTGTTGAACGAGGTATCATGTGCCTGGCACATCAAAGGGGCGCCTAAGTGGTTGTCACTGTGAATGCCCTGGTGTGTTCACTTGTGCATACATGCTAAGTCGCTTCAGTCGTGTCTGATTTTTTGCAACCAGATGGACTGTAGCCTGCCAGGCTTCTCTGTCCATGGAATCTTCCAGCCAACAATATTGAAGTGGGTTGCCATTTCCTACTCCAGGGGATCTTCCCAACTCTGGGATCAAACCCCGTCTCCTGCATTGCAGGAGATTCTTCACCACTGAGTCATCAGGGAAGGTGCACGAGTGTCCTTACAACAGCAAACACGGTACACCTAAGGACAGACATCCTTATGGTCCTAAGAAAACCCAGGGATTTGTCCTGCACACAGTAGGTACAGGATCAGTTCACTGTCGACAGTGGTGACTGGCTTATAACCTCCAGCTATTTCTCCAGTCTTTTAATTTCAATAAACCACAAATGCTTTTTCTACCACAGACTTGGCTGTTGAACGGTCTCAATCCTTTGAAAAGGAAAATGACTCCCTTATTTTTCACTTGCTTGCTGCATATTAAGAGCCCTTTGATGTTTCAAGAAAGCCTCCTTAGAAATAGGAGCTTGGCTTTTGCCACAGGGAAGTGAACTTGAACCCCAAAGGTTGAGCTGGGACCCTGGAGTTCCAGGCAGGCGTTTTCCTTGCAGGCTCCAGGCCTGACCCCAGCCCCAAGCTTGGAGAAAATGCCATTTGCAAGCTCTTCATCCTTCTCAAAGCTGTCATTTTCGTCAGCCCCACTGGGCATTTTGACAAATGCCTTTGCTAATTACTTAATTATTTTGGCCTGCACCAGTGTGGGGGCTGTTTCCTTAAAGAAAAGAGGGCTTAAGCCCATGCATTCTTATCCAGGCAGAGCCTGAAAGTAGCCCACCTCAACCTCACTTCAATCCTATTAAAGTGTTTGGCTAACTAAGCCCCCCTACCAGTCAAATTAACTCAAATACATTATGATGCAAGAACCAGAGGCACAAAGCCCTCCTTCCTCCAAGTCAGACTAAAGCTGGCATTTGTTTTTTTATGCCCTGGGCTTGTTTCTTGTAGTTCAAACCTCTTTTGCATGGGAAAGAAACCTGTGCTTATCTGCTGACTTTCAATTAAAGCAACAATTAGGTTAGATGGTAAATGCGTCACATGGGTCCCTCCTGGAATTAGCAAGGAGTGTGAGCCTGTCACCCAGCACAGTGGGGTGTGAGGTAGATGCAAAGTGTGGAAGAGACACACTGCAGGGTGGGAGGCTGAGCTGGCTTCCCCCAGGCTGGCCAGCCCAACAATTCAGTCTCTCTAGGAAATGCTCTCTCTCTGAGCATCCTCTCCCTGCATCCGGCATTACCATACCTACCAGCTGGGTTGTCTTCACATCCTGGAGGAAAGGCCCTTGACTAGTCCCTCAGGGTACAAGGAAGCCCAAACCGACTCAGAATCAGCCCTGAGATGCAAGTTGTACTTGTTTAGGGGGAACACTTGGCTGAAACCACTCACCCTGGCAGGGCACCATAGTAACCACTTGCAAGATTTATTTTCCAACAGGAGGTCTTGGTAAGGAACACGGACTCAGCAGCCACTGCCAACTGAAAGAATTCGAGAAAGGTCAAAAGGAGACACCACGTGTCTTACCACCTCCTAGAATCCTCCTTGCTGGAATCCATCTTGGCTGAGGAATGTGTGCATCATTGGGAAGGACCCTGAGTCAAAATGATCAGCCACATATGTACACCTATGGCAAATTCATGTTGATGTATGGCAGAAATCAAACCAATACTATAAAATGATCATCCTTCAGTGAAAAATAAGTAAATTTTAAAAACAGAATGATTGGCCAGAGACAACCCGAAAACGAATCTCATCATCATAAAATCCGAGACTTGGAGCTGCGTGGTAGAGCAGTTCTCTTGGGCTCCCTTACCCTCCTGCTCACTGCTGGGGGGGCGGGGGTGGATGGG
>SJYC01111378.1:0-33110 GCA_006408675.1 Madoqua kirkii
ATACTTTAATAAAACTTTATTACACAAAAGCTCTAAGCGATTCAAGCCTCGTCTCTGGCCCCGGATTGAATTCTTCTCCTCCGGGGGCCAAGAATCCCGGCGTCGTGATTCAACAACAACCTTTCAGACTCATTGGAAAAGACTCTGATGCTGGGAGGGATTGGGGGCAGGAGGAGAAGGGGACAACCAAGGATGAGATGGCTGGATGGTATCTCAGACTCGATGGACGTGAGTCTGAGTGAACTCCGGGAGATGGTGATGAAAAGGGAGGCCTGTAGTGCTGTGATTCATGGGGTCACAAAGAGTCAGACACGACTGAGCGACTGAACTTGAACTTGAACTTAAGACCCCTACTTTAATTATTAACATCAATATTGTGCTAGAAGGATCAAAAATTTATATTTTTTAAATGAAACCATAAAATGTCTCCAAAAAGCATACAAAATATAAAATCTAAGAGTAGAGAAAAACTTTTCAAGCAGACCATGAAACCCCAAATTTAAAAGAAATAACAAATGTATCCCAACTACATAAAAAGGAACCATTTCTATATGACAAAAATAAATGCCACAAACAAAATAAGATCAATAACACTGGAGAACATTGTTGGCAAAGTGTGAGCAGTGATACAAGGTTAGTTTCCTATTTTACAAAAAGTTCAATCAGCATAAGGGCAGATCAGTGGAAAAACAGGAGCAAGAGGTGAACAGGAACCAAAGACCCAGCGTAACTGGGTAGCACTTGCAATGGCATCACTTCAGCTCACTGAACAATCTTTCTTGTGACTTATTTTCAGTAGAAACTCCATCAGTGGAATTTCCAGTTATGTATTTGCTTAGGACTGTCATTATTTATGTTCTTCCTGAGCCAGCTCTTCAACGGGAAGAGTTCTCAATACAGCCTGCCAAGCCAGGACAACACAGGGGGCCACCTCCCTCCCCTGCCAGTGCCCCAAACTCCTGCCAGCCCTCCCATGGGTGCCAGGGCTCCATGCTGGAGTGGAGAAGGAGGCGACCACCGCACTGGAAGAAAGAGACGAAACCCACACCATTTAAATGTCATCAGACACTCACTGGTGCTGCTTTCTGCCAGCTCCTCCCTCTCTATCCTTGGCTCCCATCAGAGTCTGAAACATGGTATCAACTGTGATCACTCATCATGGTTTTAGGTTTCTGCAACTCCAACCAACTAGAATGCAGAGAACCCAGAAGGTAGGCATAAAAGGCCTCAAAGAGTCACCACTCTTTACCCCCACGGGACTGACATTCCCTTGATTTTGCCAGTCCGGGCTTTTTGTACAACCCTATCGAGACCTGAAAGATCTGCTGCTTTCAGCCTGATAGACACGTGCAGGGCTGTGCCACGAAACTACCTGATGGCACAAAGTCTGGTCAAAGGCACAGCAGGTGGAGGGCAACACAGGCGATGCCTCTGTGAGAAACACTCACCAGCCCAAACTCAAAGAATGGACTTGGAGACACGCGGCGCAGAGGGAAGTGAGGCTTCAATGACAGTCTTGCACAATCGCATGTCTAGGGGGCAGGCATACCCCGAGACAGTACACAGAGCAAGTTATCCCCAGCACAAAAGTCCTTTCCCCAGTCCCTCACTGGCTGAGTCCTAAGGGGTAAACCCTCTTCCAGGACGTCGCCTGGGTTGCTCCCTCCCTTTTTATGGGCTGGCCCCTCCCTGACATCTTGTTTCCTCCTTTCCTGTGAACTGATCGCCATTCTTAGGTTTTGAATTCACCAATAGGATGAACCCATGTGAAAATCCTAGGCATCCCGCCCCTCCTTTGTTTGCCTGGACTTTTTAGTTTTGTAACCCTTACGACTGTCGGCTATTACATCAGCAAGCTGTCACTCGAAGCTAGCCATTCTTGAAAATGGACCGTTTTAGGTGTTTTATTTCTTACACCTCTGGGACAGATGGAAAGAAGAATCAAATGCAGTTTCCCAGGCATGTTTCAGGAAAGAAGCAAGATGATGTTTGACCCTGGAAGCAATCAGCTTCAACGACTGCCTTCAATTGCATTGCATAGAGTATCAGTAAGTGAGGTGCTAATGAGGCTCGAGGTCAGGAACCCACCTACTTATTTATTTGGTTTAAGCACAGACCACACCACAGGAGCCCCAGGCACAGAACACAGGGTAGAATCAAATAAAACCACCGGCGCTGACCTGCACATGAACACATGACTATTGTACTATGTGGTCGGTGTAAACAGGACACTCAAAAGGCTAAGTTTACATGACTTTGTTTGCTCGTTATAAATTAACCGAAGTCTCAGTGTCCCACTCTGTACATTGGGAATAATAATACCCACCCTCAAAGCTCTGCTGCAGGTCTGAAATAAGGTATGTCAAGGGCCAGGAGAGCATCTGACACATGGTGGACAGGTAATGAATAGAAGCTTTTGTCGTTGTTGTGTTCTCTTCATGTTAATTTTCAGTTTCCAGAATCAGAATGTCAGAATCAATCCCTATTCTTTTCTTGTAACATTGAATCATCTCTTTATCTCGATCTCACCCTGCGTCCCCCCCACCCCCCCCCCCGCTCCCTGCCCCCACACACATTATATACCTTAAAAGACAAAGATTCAAGTTCCTGGGGGTGATCACAGACGAAAAGTCTTTGTTTTCCATGCCCCAGATGATAATAACAGCTAATGCTCGACAGGGCATTAGCTGTATCCTGGCACTGCTCTAATGTCTTTACATGAATTAACACATTTATTCCTCACAACAGCCCCATGGGGTCAGTAATCTTCTCCCCCCCCCACCCATTTTACATAGGAGGAAGTTGAGCATTAAGGAAATTAATGACATTAACAGGTCTCACAGCAAGTAGTAGGCCTGAAAAGTACTGCTTCATGAAAAAAAAGATGAACAAGAGTATGGAGAGAGTCATTATATATAAATACACATATGTGTGCGTGCTCCGTCATGTCTGACTCTTTCTGACCACATCAACTGTAGCCCGCCAGGGTCCTCCGTCCATGGAATTTTCCAGGCAAGAATGGTGACATTTCCTATACCAGGGTGTCTTCCTGACCCAGGGCACGAACCCATGTCTCCTGTGTCTCCAGCATCGGTAAGCGGATTCTTTACCACTGGCGCCACCACACACACAGATACATAAAGAAGGAGCGCCACTTGGGGGATAGGGGTAAGAGTGAAACTTACTTTTCTCTCCTGAACCTTTTAAATGGTCTACCCATTCACCAAATTAATCAACCCTTGAAAAGTCCTCCCAGCTCATGCTGAGTCCTCTTCCCTAGAGTCCTCTACCACTTTAATCATGCTCAGACGTATTTCTAGGCCCCCAGTTGCTTCTGCACATAGTTCATCTGTCCTGAGGGCTGGGGTATCAGGTAGGGGCTCACCTGCTTTGGAAGGAGATGGCTGGGCCCCAGGTCACAGACAGGTAGCAGACCCTGGACTGGGCTACTGAAGAGCTCATTTACAGAACGTTTGGGGAAGGGGTCCCTACCCAAAAAGGACCCCCTACCCTCTTCACCTGATTTCCATTGCCTTCCTTCCTTTCAGAGCGGACAAAGCTTGTGTTCTGCAATTAGTGCAGAAGGTTTAAAATGCAGATCATGGAGAAGGTCACACTCCCTTGTAAAAGAGTTTCCACTTAGGTGCTAATTATTGCAACCTCCTTCCTGGGCTGGGCAGGGTGAAAGGAAGAAAGAGGCTGTCAGCCACGGGTGGGTGCCAAGTGGGGTGGTGGGGACACCTCTCTAGCCCTCCTTCTCCCTCCCTCCCCTCCTCTTAGGGCAGGACTAGCCAGAGATGGCCCCATCCTCATTCCAGTGAGACCTTCTGGGCTCACTGCCCTGTCACCATCCCCATCATCTCCGTGGCAAACACCTCCTCAGGCAAAGGAGCTCCACAGAGGAAGCAGAAAACCAATTCCAGCAGGCTTCCTGCTCCACAAAGGCTGACCTCCCCTGGAGGAGTGTTGGAGACAGAAGATTCAAGGAGCCCAAGACACATTCCATCTGAAGAGTCTGTCTTCAGACAGGGGTGGGCACAGATTTGAATGCGTTGTTCCATGGTGCCCAGAGAGTAGGACGGAGCAGAAGCCACCAGGAGTGAGAAGGAATATTCTAGTGCAGTATCTAGGGCAAAAAATCCCAAGAAATTATGTGTGTGCTCACTCGTGTCTGACCCTTAGCAACCTTACGGACTGCAGCCCGCCAGGCTTCCCTGTCCATGGGATTTTCCAGGTAAGAATACTGGAGTGGCTTGCCATTTCCTCCTCTGGGGGATCTTCCTGACCCAGGGATCAAACCAGCATCTCCACTGTCTCCTGTGCTGCAGGCAGATTCTTTACTGCTAAGCCATCAGGGAAGCCCCTCAATACATGAGACATTATAGCTCTCTATTTTGGGACTTTAAAATGGCAAGGGTTAAAGCATTCTTTCTGTAAATATTCAAATATCACAGAAGAATGTGAAAGTAAGACTCTCCACCCCCACCACTGGAATTTTGTGTAGGTCCTTCCAGAGCTTTGTATTATGTACATGTATATATATGGAGGAAGTTGAGCATTAAGGAAATTAATGACATTAACAGGTCTCACAGCAAGTAGTAGGCCTGAAAAGTACTGCTTCATGAAAAAAAAGATGAACAAGAGTATGGAGAGAGTCATTATATATAAATACACATATGTGTGCGTGCTCCGTCATGTCTGACTCTTTCTGACCACATCAACTGTAGCCCGCCAGGGTCCTCCGTCCATGGAATTTTCCAGGCAAGAATGGTGACATTTCCTATACCAGGGTGTCTTCCTGACCCAGGGCACGAACCCATGTCTCCTGTGTCTCCAGCATCGGTAAGCGGATTCTTTACCACTGGCGCCACCACACACACAGATACATAAAGAAGGAGCGCCACTTGGGGGATAGGGGTAAGAGTGAAACTTACTTTTCTCTCCTGAACCTTTTAAATGGTCTACCCATTCACCAAATTAATCAACCCTTGAAAAGTCCTCCCAGCTCATGCTGAGTCCTCTTCCCTAGAGTCCTCTACCACTTTAATCATGCTCAGACGTATTTCTAGGCCCCCAGTTGCTTCTGCACATAGTTCATCTGTCCTGAGGGCTGGGGTATCAGGTAGGGGCTCACCTGCTTTGGAAGGAGATGGCTGGGCCCCAGGTCACAGACAGGTAGCAGACCCTGGACTGGGCTACTGAAGAGCTCATTTACAGAACGTTTGGGGAAGGGGTCCCTACCCAAAAAGGACCCCCTACCCTCTTCACCTGATTTCCATTGCCTTCCTTCCTTTCAGAGCGGACAAAGCTTGTGTTCTGCAATTAGTGACAGAAGGTTTAAAATGCAGATCATGGAGAAGGTCACACTCCCTTGTAAAAGAGTTTCCACTTAGGTGCTAATTATTGCAACCTCCTTCCTGGGCTGGGCAGGGTGAAAGGAAGAAAGAGGCTGTCAGCCACGGGTGGGTGCCAAGTGGGGTGGTGGGGACACCTCTCTAGCCCTCCTTCTCCCTCCCTCCCCTCCTCTTAGGGCAGGACTAGCCAGAGATGGCCCCATCCTCATTCCAGTGAGACCTTCTGGGCTCACTGCCCTGTCACCATCCCCATCATCTCCGTGGCAAACACCTCCTCAGGCAAAGGAGCTCCACAGAGGAAGCAGAAAACCAATTCCAGCAGGCTTCCTGCTCCACAAAGGCTGACCTCCCCTGGAGGAGTGTTGGAGACAGAAGATTCAAGGAGCCCAAGACACATTCCATCTGAAGAGTCTGTCTTCAGACAGGGGTGGGCACAGATTTGAATGCGTTGTTCCATGGTGCCCAGAGAGTAGGACGGAGCAGAAGCCACCAGGAGTGAGAAGGAATATTCTAGTGCAGTATCTAGGGCAAAAAATCCCAAGAAATTATGTGTGTGCTCACTCGTGTCTGACCCTTAGCAACCTTACGGACTGCAGCCCGCCAGGCTTCCCTGTCCATGGGATTTTCCAGGTAAGAATACTGGAGTGGCTTGCCATTTCCTCCTCTGGGGGATCTTCCTGACCCAGGGATCAAACCAGCATCTCCACTGTCTCCTGTGCTGCAGGCAGATTCTTTACTGCTAAGCCATCAGGGAAGCCCCTCAATACATGAGACATTATAGCTCTCTATTTTGGGACTTTAAAATGGCAAGGGTTAAAGCATTCTTTCTGTAAATATTCAAATATCACAGAAGAATGTGAAAGTAAGACTCTCCACCCCCACCACTGGAATTTTGTGTAGGTCCTTCCAGAGCTTTGTATTATGTACATGTATATATAGACATTTATATGTATTATATGCATGTATAATACAAACATACATAGTTTTTTTTTTTTTAACAATGAAATCAGTTTATATATTTTGCCCTGTGGCCACCTGCTTGCTCTTTTTCTCCACTCAGTAATATACTATGGATTTTCCCCATATCTATATATTTGATACCTATGGTTAATATCAGTCATTTAAATACTTTATTAAAAGCATAGGGTTTATTGTTTTAATTTTCCTGATTTTCAAAGTAGCGCCCATTTAAGGGAGAGTTTGAAAGATATACAAAAGTACCAAGAAGAAGACAGAAGGCCCTAAAATCCCCAGTCTGGGAACACCCACTGTTCTCAGCTTGGTCTGCTTCCTGAAGGAACAGCTTGGAATAACCAGAACCCTGAGCGGTAGGGGGTTCTGGCATTAACAGTAATAACGGCAACTAAGAAGTTGTGTGTTTTCTGGTTTCTTTCTTTTCCCCAGGAATGTATCAAAAATCCTTCCACAGCTGACATTCAGACTCCTGCTGGCTGTCTCTTCTTTCTCCCTCCTTCCCCAGCCCACTGGACCGCAAAGTCCATGACAACAGGACCATGTCCAGTTGGCCTGTGCAGAGCTCAATACATGGCCAGGTCCCAGCCAACGCCTTTTGAATAAATCAATCAACCAAGTCAGTACGGATAGCCGTACCTCTGGGCCTTTGCTTATGTCATTTCCTGGCCTAAAGCACCTTTTCCTTCTTCACTTGAGTGTCTTCAGTCCTGGCACAACCTGCTAGGGGGCCGAGGTAGGGTATGCTTCAAAGCTCATCTCCACCAACCCTTTTCTGACCAGCTCTCCTGCCTGTGCTCCACCAGCCATCGACTCGGCCAACCGCTCACCAGATGACCAGGGGTTCACGATCCCACCCACAGCAATTTTTCCTTCTGGAAGGCTGAGCCAAGGGAGACTGCTTTGGTAGGTCGTATTCCTTTTGTTGCAAAGTAGAGGTTAGGAGGTTAACTGTGTGCTCTGTGGCTGCCACTCTCTCTAAGGCTTAGTTCCCTCTCCTTTGAATAAGGGATTGCCCCTCTGTAATTCTGTGGTTCTTCTGAGTGCCAAGTTTTTGGATTTTGGACTCTGATGTATATTTCCGTTCATTTCTGACACCTTTTTGCTTTGCTAAGAGGTCTCACCTCCTAGAAAGATTTCATGAACCTGGATTCCTGGCTTCAGTTTTAAGACTATGCAGTTGGAAAACACAAATGACCTTTGTTTAATTAGCACTGATGTTCAAGAATACTTCCTGAGTTAACTAATTATACTTTCTTATTTTGGATCATAGTTGGAATTTATGACAGACAGACACTGCCTACTTCTGAACAACTTGGTAAGAGCTGGTGATGTCTCCCTCTCCCGTCCCTTTTCTATTTTTCCCAAAGAAGTACAAGCTTCTGCTCCTGACAATCTGGCCCTGATGCTGGTGCTACTATTGTTGTCAAGGGAGAGGTCTAGCTTCCAGAGGTCCTGTATACTTCCTTTCCCCACCACCCACAACTCCAGTTACACCTAGTCTCCTGTTCGTTTCCATGGGAGGCCTTACCTCTAATCTCTTCCCAGCTAGTCTGCATGCATGCTAAGTCACTTCAGTCGTGTCTGACTCTTTGCAACTCCATGGACTGTAGCCTGCCAGGCTCCTCTGTCCATAGAATTCTCCAGGCAAGAATACTGAAGTGGGTTGCCATCCCCTTCTCCCAGGGAGCTTCCTGACCCAAAGATTGAACCCATGTCTCCCGCATTGCAGAAAGATTCTTTACTATCTGAGCCACTAGAAAAGCCATTTATGAAACTGTGATGTGTTTAATTTCAGTTCCTATAGGTTCTGTTTTAGAAGTTCTATTAGGCTTTTTTGTTGTTGTTGTACCTGCTAGATTTTTTTTTTTAGAGTTTATCATTCCCAGCAAATTTGGAAAACTCAGCAGTGGCCACAGGACTGGAAAAGGTCAGTTTTCATTCCAATCCCAAAGAAAGGCAATGCCAAAGAATGCTCAAACTACCACACAATTGCACTCATCTCACACAGTAGTAAAGTGATGCTCAAAATTCTCCAAGCCAGGCTTCAGCCATACGTGAACTGTGAAATTCCAGATGTTCAGGCTGGTTTTAGAAAAGGCAGAGGAACCACAGATCAAATTGCCAGCATCCGCTGGATCATCAAAAAACCAAAAGAATTCCAATAAAACATCTATTTCTGCTTTATTGACTATGCCAAAGCCTTTGACTGTGTGGATCACAATAAACTGTGGAAAATTCTGAAAGAGATAGGAATACCAGACCCACCTGACCTGCCTCTTGAGAAACCTGTATGTAGGTCAGGAAGCAGCAGTTGGAACTGGACATGGAACAACAGACTGGTTCCAAATAGGAAAAGGAGTACGTCAAGGCTGTATATTGTCAGCCTGCTTATTTAACTTCTATGCAGAGTACATCATGAGAAATGCTGGGCTGGAGGAAGCATAAGCTGGAATCAAGATCGCTGGGAGAAGTATCAATAACCTCAGATATGCATATGACACCACCATTATGGCAGAAAATGATGAAGAACTAAAGAGCCTCTTGATGAAAGTGGAAGAGGAGAGTGAAAAAGTTCACCTAAAGCTCAACATTCAGAAAACTAAGATCAAGGCATCCAGTCCCATCACTTCGTGGCAAATAGATGGGAAAACAGTGGAAACAGTGGCTGACTTTATTTTTCTGGGCTCCAAAGTCACTGCAGATGATGACTGCAGCCGTGAAATTAAAAGACACTTGCTCCTTGGAAGAAAAGTTATGACCAACCTAGACAGCACGTTAAAAAGCAGAGATATTACTTTGTCAACAAAGGTCCATCTAGTCAAGGCTATGGTTTTTCCAGTGGTCATGTATGGATGTGAGAGTTGGACTATAAACAAAGTTGAGTACAGAAGAATTGATGCTTTTGAACTGTGGTGTTAGAGAAGACTCTTGAGAGTCCCTTGGACTTGCAAGGAGATCCAACCAGTCCATCCTAAAGGGAATCAGTCCTGAATGTTCATTGGAAGGACTGATGTTGAAGCTGAAACTCCAATACTTTGGCCACCTGATGCGAAGAGCTGACTCATTTGAAAAGACTCTGATGCTGGGAAAGATTTAAGGCCGGAGTAGAAGGGGATGACAGAGGATGAGATGGTTGGAGGGCATCACCGACTCAATGGACATGGGTTTGGGTGGACTCTGGGAGTTGGTGATGGACAGGGTGGCCTGGTGTGCTGCGGTTCATGGGGTAGCAAAGACTTGAACACGACCGAGGGACTGACTGAACTGATTCCCTGCAAACATTTTTGAGTTTATAATTTACATAATAAATAAATTTTATAATCTAACTTCACTACTGAGAGTTGGTGCAGGTTTGTTTCTGGTACATGTTGTTTCTCTCGACTTTTGCTCCTGTTGCATTTCTTCTACTACCCAAGATCTTAAGGGATAAAGAGGCTTTAAAAGACATGCCAAAACAAAATTCCCAATCATTCATAAAACCCAATCATTTGCCACCATTTTGAAGTGGTAGAAAGGAATATATGCTGGATTTATGTATATAAGCTCAGGGTCATCTCTCCAGGTCTGTTGGAGTTCAGCCTACTGAACTTTTCATCTCACCTCTTTGTAGATCTGACCTCCTGTGACCTTCTCTCCTCATCCTTGGCTATAACTCACCCACTGTTCTCAGGTTTACATGATGACTGTATATGCTGTTAGCGCAGGATGTCACATCCACGACTATTAACACTACGGTTCTCTTTGTAGTCCTTTGGGATAAGCAGAACTAGATCGTTTCATTTTCCACTTTCCAGATAATAAAACAGTTTAAGTAAAGTCAAGTGTCTTGCCCAAAGCCAGAAGGGTAAAGAACATGAGGGAGATAGCAGACCCTGGTGCTTTCTGTCTCCATGTAGCATCTCTTTTTTGGTAGAGACTAAATCTACCAGAGCCCACGATGAAAGACAGCAGACTTCACAAGCCATTTTATTTATCACCCAGATACTGAAAAACATGACATTATGGAAAACAGCCACACCTTCCCTGATCACTCGGACTGGCTGGAAGATCACAGGAACCCCAGCCCTGTTCAGTGAGGCCAAGGTCCCCAGGCACAGCCAGCCCAGGAGCTCCTGTGATTTCTCCTGTGTCCCCTAAGTGAGAGGAGCAGCAATCATACAGGAGAGATGGAAGGAAGGAGGAGGGACGGACCTCATTAACAGGAGCTGGAGAATTGAGCCTGTTGAGCTCAGACTTATTGGGGCTGAAGGTCCCCAGAGAAAAGTTGCACCTACTTGCAGAAAGCTTTACAGCAGGAAGAGGGAGAGACAGATCACTGGGTCCTAGAAAATGAGATCCTAGGAAGTGCCTGCAATCATCTGAAAGTGGACAGTTCGGCATGGCTGGAAATCTCCCCTGGAATGGGGGAGGTAGGGAACAGTAAACACCATTTTCACCATTTCCTGGCCTCTCTGTCAAGCCGATGACTGCTGGAATGTGGGGAACGAGAGATAAAATAGGCTGGGCATGATTTTTTTTGAGAAGAAATCTGATAGGGATACAAGAGAGGGACTCTTTTTACAGCTCCAAGGACCCTTGAACTCCATGAAAGGGTGTGTGATGCCAAAGTCAGACAGATCTGGTTCACCAGCCAGCTCTCCAGGCACCAGCTAGGTGACCTTGGGCAAGGTATTTAAGTTCTCTGAACTTCAGTAGCTTCCATCAGCAAATGGGGATAATGGCACCACCGCCGGCATTACAGGACAGCAGACCTAAAATCTATTAAGTGTGTGGCATACAGCTAGCAATGCCAGCCTTCATTTTGTTGGGTTGGCCAAAAAATCCATTCAGGGTTTTCTGTAACATCTTATGGAAAAACCTACATGAACTTTTGGCCAACCCAATACAAATGGAGTCCCTGAGGTCCACAAAAGTGACCTGTTTCAGGTCACCAAGGAAACACTATCTGATGAGTGTCATTATAATTAAGCACTTACATGGAATTTTTTAACTTCTCAAGGATTTCATTTCTTTGTCTTTAATATGGGAAGAACACATGTCCTCCACACCTTATCTGAAACCCTTTGAGCCAAGTATTCAGGCCTTAGAAAGTTAGGACAGGGTGAATATCATCCCTCCAGTGGCGTCTAGGGCAGTACCTAGTAACCAAACACATTAGTATTTATGCAGCAAAATGAGGTATTTACATTAGGCAGCGGAAATGAAGTCTGTATATACCTTCATGTTGGTTCAAGTTAGATTTTACCACAAGAATTATTCTGGTTTTCAGAGCTCTAAAATTTTAGACTGTGGACTGGTGATACTGACTTCAGATGGTCTAGAAGATTCTACAAGGTAACTCACATCAACTGGCTGACATAAGTGGGAGTTCTATATGACTGCTGACTATCATTATCAGCTAGTCTGGCGCTCAGCCTATGCTACTAGCCAGGGAGAGTCTCTAGCAGGACATGACAATCTCAGAGAACCTCAGGAAGACATACTATCCATGCACTCAGTCTGAGCGTGCCATGCCCTTCCTGCAGGGCTGCTGAAAAGAAGTAATGCTCTGTGAAGACCTCCTGTGCAATTGAGGAATAAGGAGTTCAGTTCAGTTCATTCGCTCAGTCGTGTCCAATTCTTTGTGACCCCATGAATCGCAGCACTACAGGCCTCCCTACCCATCACCAAGTCCCGGAGTTCACTCAGACTCACGTCCATCTAGTCCATGATGCCATCCAGCCATCTCATCCTCTGTCGTCCCCTTCTCCTCCTGCCCCCAATCCCTCCCAGCATCAGAGTCTTTTCCAATGAGTCAACTCTTCGCATGAGGTGGCCAAAGTCCTGGAGTTTCAGCTTTAGCTTCATTCTTTCCAAAGAAATCCCAGGGCTGATCTCCTTCAGAATGGACTGGGTGGATCTCCTTGCAGTCCAAGGGACTCTCAAGAGTCTTCTCCAACACCACAGTTCAAAAGCATCTATTCTTCGGCACTCAGCCTTCTTCACAGTCCAGCTCTCACATCCATACATGACCACTGGAAAAACCACAGCCTTGACTAGACGGACCTTAGTCGGCAAAGTAATGTCTCTGCTTTTGAATATGCTATCAGGGTTGGTCAAAACTTTTCTTCCAAGGAGTAAGTGTCTTTTAATGTCATGGCTGTAGTCACCATCTGCAGTGATTTTGGAGCCCCCAAAATAAAGTATGACACTGTTTCCACTGTTTCCTCATCTATTTGCCATGCAGTGATGGGACCAGAAGCCATGATCTTCGTTTTCTGAATGTTGAGGTTTAAGCCAACTTTTTCACTCTCCTCTTTCACTTTCTTCAAGAGGCTTTTTAGTTCCTCATCACTTTCTGCCATAAGGGTGGTGTCATCTGCATATCTGAGGTTACTGGAATAAGGAGATGATGCTCTAAACCACAGACTGAAGCCTCAAGGGCCAGGCAGGGAATGGAAAGGAACAAAGAGACCTGGGTGTGGCCCACGGCAAGTGGGACAATACCTGCCCATCCCAAAGAGAAGATGCCACCCACTTAGAGCTGTTGGTTGCCATGTAGGCATTTAAGCCTTGTACTGTCAGACCTTTTGAATTTTTTTAAGAAAAGTAAAAAGTCAATGTATATATTAATATGCAGTGTCCTGAATTTTACCTAAAGGCCACCAATATTTTTGAACACTACACACACCCAACAAGACACAGCTGTGAACCTCTGATCTAAATAATCATAGCATCATTTAATTAAGTTTGCTATGTGTTAAGCAGTGACTTGGAGAAGGCAACAGTACCCCACTCTAGTACTCTTGCCTGGAAAACCCCATGGACGGAGGAGCCTGGTAGGCTGCAGTCCATGAGGTCACGAAGAGTCGGACTTGACTGAATGATTTCACTTTCACTTTTCACTTTCATGCACTGGAGAAGGAAATGGCAACCCACTCCAGTGTTCTTGCCTGGAGAATCCCAGGGATGAGGGAGCCTGGTGGGCTGCAGTCTATGGGGTCACACAGAGTCGGACACGACTGAAGCGACTTAGCAGCAGCAGCAGCAGCAGCAGCAAGCAGTACCTTACAAGTGCTATATGCATTATATTTAATTGCACAGGAAAAACATTAATGTCATTTTACAGAGCAGGAAAACTGAGGCTCAGGTCACATTAGATAAAAGTGATTAATGCCCTGCCAGTTGATAAAATTGTAATCTTTAGGGCTCTCATTTCTACAGACAGAAACCACTGACATGCCGAGTGGGAAAACAACACATTGAATTTCTCCAAGTTAACAGCCAAAGTTATTGACTCTGGACTTTAAGCAGTAATTAGGGTTTCAGCATATAAATTTGGGGGCACACAAACATTTAGCCTATAACAAATAATAAATAGTAAGTCAAACAAAATGATAATTTCCCAGAGCCTCAGTTAATCCTTAAGTGAGTATTTTAGATAATTTTCTAGTATGACATTGCAACAAAAATGTGCAATAACTTCTTTGCCTTATTTCCAAATTTTGCATAATTTTTTCTTAGCAAGAACTTTGAAAGCAAGTTTTAGTTAGCTGGCACTAGGTAACTCAGGAAAGCAGTTTTGTTCATATGAAAACAAAGTTAACATCGAAAACTGTCAAAGAAACACTGGCAAAATTTTACCAATTGACTCCCTTTTTAAAATATTCTTTGTATTTATCACCAAATGTTACTGTCCTTATAACACTCCCTTAGAACAGACTGGAGAAGGCAATGGCAACCCACTCCAGTACTCTTGCCTGGAAAATCCCATGGATGGAGGAGCCTGATGGGCTGCAGTCCATGGGGTCGCTAAGAGTCAGACACGACTGAGTGACTTCACTTTCACTTTTCACTTTCATGCATTGGAGAAGGAAGTGGCAACCCACTACAGTATTCTTGTCTGGGGAATCCCAGGGATGGGGGAGCCTGGCGGGCTGCCGTCTATGGGGTCGCAGAGAGTCGGACACAACTGAAGCGACTTAGCAGCAGCAGCAGCAGTAGCACAGACTGGAAACTTCGATTCTGGCTTCTCTTTCATTGGTAACATTGTACATTGGTGCTTCCTTTTTAGAGTCTCTGTAGTCATCTTGCTAAGATGTATGCAGTCCTCTAATTTTATTTAACAGACTCTGTATTTATTAAGCACACTTCCCTGTATCAGGTATTGTGCTCAAGCCTTTTAAATGTGCTGTTCCATTTAACTCTACCAGTAGTGTTGTGAGCTAGATGCTGCTGCTGCTAAGTCACTTCAGTCGTGTCCGACTCTATGCGACCCCACAGACGGCAGCCCACAAGGCTCCCCCGTCCCTGGGATTCTCCACTGAACCCATTTAAAGATACGGAAACTGATGCTCACAGATAGTTACTAGAAATGCCAAAAATCAGTCTTGGGCTTTCTTACTTCTGATCTAATGTACTTTTTATTGTTTAGTAATTTAAGTGCTACAGCATTTCCTGGGAAGACTGTAAAAACGATTTTATTAATTAAACCCATTTATTGAGCACTGAACATCATATTGCCAGACACTAGAGATAAAACAACAAATATGGCCACTAGGGTCTCCATTCTCACAGAGCTCACACACAAGGAGGTGGTGTGGCTTAGCCGTCTTGCATCAGTTTCCTTTGGGGCTTCCCTGGTGGTTCAAATGGTAAAGAATCTTCCTGTAATGCTGGAGACCTGGGTTTCATCCCTGGGCTTGATCCCTGGGTCAGGAAGATACCCTGAAGAAGGGAATGGCCACCCACTCCAGTATTCCTGCCTGGGAAATCCCATGCACAGAGGAGCCTGACAGGCTAACCCTAACATTTTCACTTTAACACTTTCCTCTCTTTAAATTCAGACAGTCACATTTTATGAACTTATCCAAGGATCTTAGGCAACGGCTCTGTTTGGGTTTGCAGTCCCTTAAATCCTGAAACACAGCATTTTGCCAAGGAAAGGGACACAGACAGGGCCATGGGCAGAGCCCCCTGGATGTCTCGAGGATGCAGTGTTGCAATGGCACTGGTGTCAAAAACCTCTAATGCCGAGTTAAGCTGGCAGTGTCTATACGTGTGCAAGGAAGTACCTCCAGAAGCATTTCTTTCATAAACAAAGACTGTCTTCCCTGGGTCCACTGGAATTCTTTTTGTTTCTTTGAAGGGTTTACTGCCAATATTTTTCCCAGGATTTCCAAATAATGGCTTCCTCAAGATGGAGTCTAAGAAAAACAGGATTCCTTTTTACATTTAATTATTTGTCTGGCTTCAGTTCTCTAGCTCTACTATTTAGGATGACCAAAAAAAGAGCAACTACATCCATATAAATTACATTGATAGACAAAAACCTCAGAAAATTGGCTGTCTCTTTGCTTCCCTGGTGGCTCAGATGGTAAAGAATCTTCCTACAATGCAGGAGACCCCGGTTTGATCTCTGGGTTGGGAAGATCCCCTGGAGAAGGGAATGGCAACCCACTCAAGCATTCTTGCTGGAGAATCCTATGGACAGAGGAGCCTGGTGGGGCTATAGTCCATGGGGTCACAAAGAGTCAGACATGACTAACTCACTTTTTTTGCATAAACAAGGAACAAACACCCAGGGATATTGTGGAACTGGAAGTCAAGACCTGGCTATCATTTCCAATCAGGAAGCTATTTCAAAATTCACAAATTGAGCTCCAACTTGCTGTGAGTTCAACAAATATGGATTGTTAAATCAAAGAATAGAGGGATGGATGGAGAGAAGGATAGGTGGGTCAGTAGGCGTGTGATTAATTGAACTTAATGTTTAAGGGTGGCTCTTGACTCAGTTATCCTGTTACAGGGCAAAGTGGGAAGTCTCCCTAGTCTAGTCAAGCATCACTTGGGCAGTTTAGGGGATTTAGTTCTACACCAGGGAAGTATCTAGGGGCTTTCTGGTCCCCTCCACATGTTAGAAGGAAATTGAGCTTGTTGGTGCTGGTCACATCACTGGGCTGAACACACATGAGTATGCCCTGACTCACACCCATGAGTTCAGAGTCCTGTGAGCTGTTTTCATTCTTTATCTTGTATCCATGGCATTACTTCCCCAACCCTGACTAACTGGGCTTACTTGATTCTATTTCGTATTTACCTTCTTTGGAGGTTTTCTTGCTATGTTATTGTTCTCATTGGCCTGTTTATGCCATAGAATGAAAACACTGCCTTCTGAAAAGGGCAGTGTGTTTTTTGCATGAGGGAAGAAAGAGTCATAATTGGTTTTGATTGTTAAACATTAAGAATAGGCCCTGTCATCTCTATTTAAACTCAGTGAAATGAGAAAATGATGTTCCAGCTCTGAATGAATTATCCATATTGCCCAAGTAAAGTAATTATAAAGGGATAAGTGGAGAAAAATGGAAGGGGACACACAGGCCATGATGCAGCGTGACTAAGAGGCAAGGCCTCTGGTGCCTGCAGTGTCACTAACTGAAGCCACATGTCCTCCAGCAAGCAGCTTGCCCCTCGGCCCTTGTTTCTTCAGCTACAGATTAAGAGGATGAATTGTGAGGATCTCTTCCCGCTTGCTTTTCCTACCAGAGTCTTGCTATTTATTAGCGCTGTGGTTTTTTCAAAGGAAATCTTTTTTGAGATCCTTTTGCAGGTAGAGACTAGCTTTTTCTTCCTTCTTTCTTTGACTTTATCATACTTTTGGTTACAAGCCGTCTTTTCAATTTTAGTTTTTTTCACTGTTGTTTTTCTTGCTGCCCGTGACTCTGTCGTCCCTTTCTCTTGACACATTCTCCTGGGCATTCCTGCTGTTTACTACAATGTCAATCTCAGAGAAAACTGGCTTCCAAGAGTTGTGAACCCTGATGTTGAGTCAGAACAGATAAATAACACGTCATGGGAAAGGTACTTGAGGTATTTGCCTCTGAGGTAACTGTCATTAGCATAAGCAGTTTCTAATATTTGAGTTTTTAAGATGCAACCTTTATGGGAATGCTTTTGATTCTGCAGTTCCCCTCTGGGGATGCACTTGCACAAGACAGGTCCAGAAATGACCTTGGCAGCATCACTTGAAAGAGTAAAAATGGAAACAACCTACATGATTCTGCAATGGTTAGAAAAATCAGTCCATCCAGGCAACAGGCAGTCCATCTGGACTCTGTGATGTGTGGTTTTGAGGGATGGTTCCCGCACAGCAAGAAACCTGTTGAGAGACCTCAACACTGTAACAGCTTTCTCTCTATGAGCAGAAGCATGAGCTTCTTTAGTAAGGAAAGGCCACGATGCTCCTGTGAAACTTCTGGTGGTGAAAGATCTGATGTTGACTCTCTTCCTGATCGTCAATGGAGTCTTCAGCCTGGAGGAACTGCCATTACTGAGCTCTAGTCAGGAGTGCTGGGCGCTGGGACTAGAGGGTTTATTAGACTGCTGGCCTTTAAAAGGCACAAAGAAACCCAGACAGACAATCCTAGTGTGAGGTAGTATGTGTACTGGGCTGGCCCAAAAGTTCATTCAGGTTTTCCATACCATCCTACAGAAAAACCCCAATGGGCTTTTCGGCTAACTCAATATTAAAGAGATACATAACCTACTGGGGCTGCAGGAATGTGGGGTTTGGAAGGTGGGAGGATGAGGGCAACCTAATCCAGGCTAGCAGAGGACAGAGGGGGCACATAGTGGAGCAGTGAGGAAAGATCTTCCAGAGAGGATGACCCAGAGCTCAGGACCACCAGAGAGCCTGGCCTTTCTGGGATCACTTACTCTTAGCAGTAGGCACCGAAACTGCCTCACCCTTCTCCCCTTTTCTCTTCCAAGTCAGCAGGTAGCATCCAGCCTGCTCCACCCAGCTCCTCCCGACCTCCCATTCTGATACTCCAAGGGCAGCGTTACTCAGTGTTCAGTATTAACTGTGAGATGTGAGCCTCAGTTTCACATCTGTGAAATGGCATTACTCATAGAATTTAAGCAACAAAAGCAAAAATACACACACAGGAATATATCAAACTAAAAAGCTTCTGCACAGCAAAGGAAACCACCAACAAAATGAAAAGGCAACCTACTGAATGGGAGAATATGTTTGCAAATCATACATAGGACAAGTCATACACTTAATAGCAAAAAAAAAAAAATCCAATTAAAAAACGAGAAGAATCAACTCATTGGAAAAGACCCTAATGCTGAAAAGGTTGATGGCAGGAGGAGAAGGGGATGACAGAGGATGAGATGGTTGGATGGCATCACCAACTCAATGGACACAAGATTGAGCAAGCTCCAGGAGATGGTGAAGGACAGAGCAGCCTGGTGTGCTACAGTCCATGGGGTTGCAAAAAGTCAGACAGGACGGAGTGATTGATCCACAGGAAAAAAAAAGGGGGTGGGGGGAGGAGATCTAAATAGACTTTTTCCCAAGTAAGACATACAGATGGTCAACAGGTACATGAAAAGATGCTCAACATCACTAATCATCAGGAATATGCAAATTAAAGCCACAATGAGATACCACCTCATACCTGTCAGAATGGCTATCAACAAAAAGACTAGCAATAACAAGTGTTGGTAAGGATGCAGAAAGAGAAGACAACCCTGTGCACAGCAGGTGGGAAGGTAAATTGATGCAACCACTGTGGAAAACAGTCTGGAGGGTCCTCAAAAAATCAAAAACATGATAGAACTAGCGTGTGATCCAGCAACTCCACTTCTGGGTATTCATCCAGAGAAAGCAAAAACACAAACTCAAAAAGATATATGCACCCCACGTTCTTTTATTATCATTATCAGATGTTATTACTAATTCTTTCTGCCAATAGGAAGTGTTATAGCCAATGTTTACACTGGTAAATATTGGATTGGCCAAAAAGTTTGTTCAGGATTTTCCATAATATGGTATGGAAAACCTGAACGGACCTTTTGGCCAACCCAGTATTTAACAGGCTCTCGAAAGGAAAGAAAATGCCCTGGTTCAGAGCATTTGCTAATTTCCATGGTGTAACTACTCCCACCATGGTTGATTTTAAACTACTGAAATCAGTGTCATTGAACGTGGAGTCTGGAAGGGGATGCTAACAATCTTTGAGCTGTCCCAGTGATGACAGGTATCATTTCATCCAAGGATACTCATTTTTAAAAGTGCTGATTATACATCCCTCAGTTCTGCTTGACTTCTTCCTTGCCATCTTATGAAGAATGAGGTATACTCAGGAGGCTGTGTGAAGAGCCAGCCTGCTGCGGTCACATCCTAACTCCATCATGAACTGGCTCTGAGACCGTGGATAAGTTATTTACCATCTCTCTCTGTCAGTTTCTTCACTGTTAACTGGCACTAAAATAGCACTTACCTCCTGTCTGTATACAGACGGTGCGTGAAATGCGAGCCTTGTGGATGGCCCGTATGTGTAGTATGTGTTTCCTATTATTAGCAGTGAGCTAGCATGGGGACTTCTTGCTGCCAACACAATAATTAATAGGTGGCATGTGTATAGTATCTCATCTTTCATAAAAGGCTTTTCACACATAACCATACTTGACTCTCAGAAGGGCCCTGTGTTAAGACCATGTTGCCCTACAGTTGACAAATTCCATACTGGAACTGCTGTGGCTGTTAGGCTAAACTCTTGTCTTTCAGCATTTTGTCCTAGGTTCAGAACTGTGTTTAACCAGGGATATTGGAGGATATGAGTTTGTGTGTGCTTATGTAGAGTGAAAGTGTTAGTCACTCAGTGGAGTCTGACTCTTTATGGCCTCACACTGTAGCCCACCCAGGCTCCTCTCTCCATGGGGATACTCCAGGCAAGAACCCTGGAGTGGATAGCCATTCCCTTCTCCTGGGTCAGGGGATCTTCCTGACCCAGGGATTGAACCTGAATTTCCTGCAGATTCTTTGCCATCTGAGTCACTGCTGCTGCTAAGTCACTTCAGTCATGTCCGACTCTGTGCGACCCCATAGACGGCAGCCCACCAGGCTCTGCTGTCCACGGGGTTCTCCAGGCAAGAACACTGGAGTGGGTTGCCATTTCCTTCTCCAATGCATAAAAGTGAAAAGTGAAAGTGAAGTCGCTCAGTCGTGTCTGACTCTTCAGAACCCCACGGACTGCAGCCTACCAGGCTCCTCCGCCCATGGAATTTTCCAGGCAAGAGTACTGGGGTGGGGGCCCATTGCCTTCTCCACTAAATTGAGTCTATTTCTGAAACTCCTTTAAAATCTTTGAAATTCTCAGAAATGAATCAAAGACACACAGTTGGCTATATAATAAGGCAGAAAGCAAACTGTCAAATTGTATTGCAGAAACTCTAAACTTGTATTGCAGAGACCTAGAGTGGGGGGGAGGGTGGCGGCGGATTGGAGAAGGCAATGGCACCCGACTCCAGTACTCTTGCCTGGAAAATCCCATGGACAGAGGAGCCTGGCAGGCTGCAGTCCATGGGTTTCTCCAGGCAAGAACACTGGAGTGGGTTGCCATTTCCTTCTCCAATGCATAAAAGTGAAAAGTGAAAGTGAAGTCGCTCAGTCGTGTCTGACTCTTCAGAACCCCATGGACTGCAGCCTACCAGGCTCCTCCGCCCATGGAATTTTCCAGGCAAGAGTACTGGAGTGGGGGCCCATTGCCTTCTCCACTAAATTGAGTCTATTTCTGAAACTCCTTTAAAATCTTTGAAATTCTCAGAAATGAATCAAAGACACACAGTTGGCTATATAATAAGGCAGAAAGCAAACCGTCAAATTGTATTGCAGAAACTCTAAACTTGTATTGCAGAGACCTAGAGTGGGGGGGAGGGTGGCGGCGGATTGGAGAAGGCAATGGCACCCGACTCCAGTACTCTTGCCTGGAAAATCCCATGGACAGAGGAGCCTGGCAGGCTGCAGTCCATGGGTCGCTGAGGGTCGGACATGACCGAGCGACTTCACTTTCACGTTTTACTTTCATGCATTGGAGAAGGAAATGGCAACCCACTCCAGTGTTCTTGCCTGGAGAATCCCAGGGACAGGGAAGCCTGGTGGGCTGCTGTCTATGGGGTCACAGAGTCGGACACGACTGAAGCAACTTAGCAGCAGCAGCAGTAGAGTGGGGTTATCCTTTTCTTAGCTCAGGGAGTCACTCTGATGCAGGCATGTCCTAGGTTTTAATACCTCGATGGAATAAGCTCACAGACTGCCCCTTCAGGCCTTTCTCTCACAGGCACAGAAAGGTTCTTAGAGCCACTTGCCTTCCAGATTCTCAAACAGGTTCTGCTGAGGAGAGGCTGCCTAAAGAGTTTCAAGATGGGAAAAATATTATTGTACTAAAACTTGAGGAAATAGGTTGCTGAAAAAGAATGCACCCAAAATGTGTTGTTTTCTATTTAAAAATTTGTTCCTTGCTGTTTTCTTTTTATGTTAATTTGGATAAAATAAACATAATACAAAATTCACTGCTTTAACCATTTTAAAGCACATAATCCCATGGCATTTCTTACGCACACGACGTTGTACAACCATCGTGTATGCAGGCTCAGCCGTGTCCAACTTTCTGTGACTCCATGGATTGTAGCCCATCAGGCTCCTCTGTCCATGGGATTTTCCAGTAAAATTCACTGCTTTAACCATTTTAAAGCACATAATCCCATGGCATTTCTTACGCACACGACGTTGTACAACCATCGTGTATGCAGGCTCAGCCGTGTCCAACTTTCTGTGACTCCATGGATTGTAGCCCATCAGGCTCCTCTGTCCATGGGATTTTCCAGCCAAGAATACTGGAGTGAGTTGCCATTTCCTCCTCCAAGAGATCTTCCCAACCCAGGGATCAAACTCCTCTGTCTCCTGCATTGGCAGGCAGAACCTTTTCCACTAGGCCACCTGGGAAGCTGCTGTACAATCATCACAGCTATCTAATTTTAAAATATTTGTATCATCGCTCAAACAGATCCTGTCCCCAAGAATAGTTACTTCCATTTCCCCCACCTCCCAGCCACTGACAACCATGAATCTGCTTTCTGTCTCTGTGGATTTGCCTATTCTGGACATAACATATATTTGGAATCATATCACGTGTGTTCTTTTGCAACTGACTTCTTTAATTTACCATCATGTGCTTCTGGTTCATCCATGCTGTGGCACATTTCGGAACTGCATTCATTTTTATCACTGAATAATATTCCACTGTATGTGTATCCCACATTTTGTTTATCCAATCATTTTGTGGATATTTGGAAGTACTTATGTGTTTTGGCTACTGTGAATAGGGATGCTAAGAACATTAATGTACAAATTTTTGTTTGATCGTCCGCCTTCGATTCTTCTGGGGCTATGCCTAGAAGTGGAACTGCTGGGGCAGATGGTAGGTAGTTCTGTTTCATTTAGTGAAGACTTTTTTTTTTTTTTACCAAAGTTACTTTTGATAAAAGGGAACAGTTATCTTAGATTGAAGAGGATGAGCAGAGAAACCTGACTGAATCCCAGCTCTTTGGCAAGTAGCTGGTTGACCTGTTAACCTTTCTGCTACCTAGTTAATGGGAGAGCAATATGTTAACCACCACAGTATTACTAGTAAGCAATTATGTGTGTGATACTTTACTGTGTCCCAGACTCATAAAGAAAGGAATTTCTCAGTTTTTTTATGAGGACAAGGTCTGACTTCTTATGACCCAGGCTCAAAATAGAAGCAGTGAAAATGTGGTAAAGAGTTGACCCTTGCTAGCTTCCAGCCCCATCAGCTCATCAAATCTGACCTTGTTTGACATCTCCTTTCTCTCCTAACACTTGTTTTCCAGAATTCTCCATGGGCACAGCAAGGAGTCTGCTCATGGTCTCCTGCCTCTGTGAGGCACTGTGCCCTACCCCCACCAAGCCACTGCCCTTACAGGGCCTCTGCTGGTGGCCCCGAGGGTGTGCTGTGCTGCCCTGCAGTCCAGGCGAAAGGGAAGAGTATAGGGGGAGATGGGCCCTCTCTCCCTGCTCAGGTAACATTCTGTCCCTTAGGCTCTGAACCAACAGTGCTTGGGCACAGTCTACAAAGGTCCATAAACACAGCTCCTTCCCCACTGCTGAGGACCGGTATCCGAGCTAGGGGGCCAGAAACAGTGGTCACTTCCTCCTTTCTTCCTGTCTCCCCAGGTACTCTAGAGGCGAAGTTAAATACAACAGTGGAGAAGACCCTCACCCTCCTCTGTCGACCAAGAAACTGCTGTGCACATCAACTCATACAAACAAGCTCAGGGTGGGGGTGGGGGGCCCTGCTCCCTTCCTAGCTGTGGCTCAGCTCCAGCTCAACCTGGGCAGCAGCTTCCATACACATGATCTCAGTCTGTCCACAGTCTTGGGAAGTAGCTAGCATTATCCCATTTCAGGGATTACACGAGGAGATGCTCAGTATTAAAACAGAAGATGACCAGGCCTATCCAACAAGCAGCAAATGTAGTGAATCGCCATCTGTCATCCCCGGCTGGGGACCTGGTCATCTAAAGGCACATTGCTGGGATGCCTGGACACCTGCATATAAACTTCCCTTTGTGGCTGCCTTTTTCTAGCTAATTGTTTAAGACGATCCCTTCTGAGCTCCTGACTTTGCTGGCTATCATCTTTTATGACCCCTGATAGGATCCCAGACCACCCCTGGTTTGTAAAAGTTTTAGACAACTTAGAGTCTGTAAAAACAGATGCCAATCTTGGCTCCCAAAAGGCTAGGATGCTAGGACAAGTCAGGGTCTGGCTTAGTTGTATTGTTTACCCAAGACAGCAGGAAGAAAATAAGGTTCTGGAAAACATGGATATAACAAGACTGTTATCCTGTCATCCATCATGGATGGAGAATGAGATTTTGAGATTTAGATAAATCTGGGCCAAAATGCTCACCCAGTTTTATCTATCTTTGAAAGGAAACCTCAGGAGTCATAGGAAGTTGCGACCTCTGTAGCGTATGTATTGGAGAAATTGAAACTCAAAACAGCTACATAAGTTCACAAAGATGGACCAGGGCAGGAAAAGATCACTGGCACCAAAAAGTTAGGAGTTGGAGCTGTCACTTTAGGCCAGAATGGTTAAAGAACCTTTCTTCGAGCTCCAAAGCAGAACTCTCAAGTCCCCAGGAGGGTATAATTTCCTAGGACCTGCAGAGGGAATTCCAATGTGGGTCCCAGACTTTTATGGGAAATAATTACACCTTTCTTTCATGAATCTCTAACTGAAATCTAGCATTTCCTTTAATGATCAATGTAGACCACAAACTGCATGAATGTTGGCAGAACATGGGACTCTGTCCCTGAAATAATTCACATCATATTCTAACAACTGCACATATCTCAAAATATCATTTACATTCCTCACAGTTTCAAAATTAAGAGTTATTTGGCCTGCAGCATGTGGGATCTTAGTTCCCCAACCAGGAAACAAACTCACACCACCTGCATTGGAAGCACAGAGTCTTAACCATTGGATCTCGATGGAAGTCCATGCTCCTAGATCTTATTTACTACATTAGTAAAGATGATGATCTATTTCTATGACACAATTTGTCTTTAAAATATATATAGATCACTGTATATCAATATAACTGATAATCATGTTACATCTAATTTATATATAAACACACAATTATATCCATCACACGCATATATATACAAACATAAATTTATGCTTAAAATATTATTTGACACATATTTGCAATAGTCCAAAGGTAGAAATGACTTGTGTGTCCATTGCTGGATAATGCATAAACAAAAAGTGGTGTATATACACAACTTTAAAAAGGAAGGAAATTCTGATAAACACTATAACATGAATTAACCCTGAGGGCATTATGCTGAGTGAAATAAGCCAGTCACAAAAGGACAAATACTGTATGATTCCACTTATATGAGGTACACAGAGTAGTCAAATTCATGGAGGCAAAAAGCAACATGGTGGTTGCCCAGGGCTGGGGGAAGGAGGGACTGAGGAATTAGCATTTAACGGGTTCAGTTTTACAGATAAAAAGAGTTCTGTGGATGGTAAACACAACAAAGTGAATGTACTTAATGCTATTGTACTATATACTTAAAAGTGGCTGCTTATAAATTTTATGTTCTATGTATTTACCATAACTAAAAATTTTTTTAATTATTTGGCAAAGGGATCCACAGACTTTATCAGATTGCCAAAGGGGTTTGGGACACAAAAAAATGTGAAGAAAGCTGCTCTTATACAAATAATGAAAATTCCACCTTTAGTGATATAAGGCATCTACTCATGAAACGTCCATAGGTCCCTGCCCACTGAATGGAAGGAGCCCAGGAGTCTGAGGACCGATTTCTATCACTTAGTGGCTGTTTGAATTTCCAATTCAGAATGGAAGCGTCAGCCCTGCTGCTTGTGCCTCACTGGCTACGGAGGAGATCAAGGGAGATGGTAGCATCTGTGACTGTCCTCCTGTTCACTTTGTCCCTGCACTTCCTCACCGACCCCTCCCCTCAGCCTCAGAATCCTCCTTCCTCCTGGCCCTCTGTAAGCCTTCCCCAATCACTCTGGCTGACTGAGTGGCTTCAAATCCACCTTCAATTAGTGGGTGATCTTTCACAGGCAAATATACTCCCCACTTTGGCCAGTAATTAACACCGAGGACTTTGCGGTTAAACAGAGTCTGGTTCAGAATCTTGGCCTTGGCACTGACCCACAGTTCTGTGTCCTTGATGGAGAGCAAGCTACTTAACCTCCCTGAGTCTCAGTTTCTTTATACATAAAACAGGCTGATAAACAGCCACTCCATGACAACTGTGGTCACAACTCAGTGAGCTAAAGAACATAAAATGCCTGATACATAGCAGATATTAAGTAAGTGGTAGTAGTTTTATTCTTACTATAGGTATTATTCTTAGACAATAAGTATCTTCAGGATGTGGGTGGAAAATGTGTATTTCCCCATAGAACCATAGACGTAATAAGAATTTACCTGGCTCATGGGCTCACAATAAATATTGGAGACATGGAAGATGAAGACAGAGAAATAGTTATCACTCCTTTCGTGGTTATCACAGCACATGATGTACCCTAAGCAGGTATTAGGATGCCTCCCCACCCTCTGGAGGCAAGCCCTTCCTTCTAAGTGTCCTCAACTTCTGAGTTCATGCATGGGTAAATGACTTCCTTTTCTAACCTTTGATTTACCATCTGGACAATGAGGACTGAGCATGGGTATCTTTTGTCAACCCTATCCCACCCTTCTCTTGGGAAGAACCTCCACCTTCTGGACTTGGTTTAACCAGCTCCTCAGGACCTCTCTCCTCCATCCAGTCCCAGAGTTCCTACCCGGGTGTCCAGGCCAGGATGCACACCCCAGTCTCAGGGCTGGGACCGTCGGAACTGATCAAGGACCTGACCAGCTGGGCCGGGTTAGAAATGCCACCTCTCTAACATCTCAGAAACACCCTACCTCCACCCACCCAACAATAGCAGCACAACTGGGAAGTAATTAGTGGCCACCACTGTTGTTCTACCCTGGGTCACCTGCCTGGGCCACTAGGGGGTGGGGAGTTCCTCAGGAAGCCGGCCACAGGATGGGTCAGCAGGTCACTGAGGGCCAAGATACAGCTTCACCTTGGTCATCCTATGACCCAGCCCTCCCTCTCACCATCCAACCTTTACTCTCTTTTTATCATTCAAGTATCTTTCATGAATTCACCCAGCCACTACTTGGCTGTTTGTCTATCATGCATTCATATCCCATACACATGTATAAAGCAACTTGCAAAGATGATGATGGTGGTGGCAATGGTAATGATAACAATCAGTCATTAGCTGAGGCATTGACACCATACCAGGCCCTGGGCTAAGCATCTTACTACCTTTTTAAATTTTCAAATCTCGAAGAGGTAAGTATTATACTATCATTATTCTTGTTATCCCAAGAGAGCTGAGGGACAGAACACAGTTAATGAGGGGCAGAGCCCTCAGCAGTCTGTCTGCAGAGCCCCTAACCTCTCTACTGTACGGTCTCCTGTTGCTCCTTAGTTGCTCAGTCAGGTCTAACTCTGTGACCCTACGGAGCATAGCCCTCCAGGTCCCTTTGTCCATAGGTTTTCCCAAGCAAGAATACTGGAGTGGGTTGTTATTTCTTGACCCAGGGATCGAACCCATATCTGCTGCACTGGCAAATGGATCCTTTACCACTGAACCACCAGGGAAGTCCATACTGCCTTCTAGGTGGGCATAAAGTACAGCTACGGTAAACACTTCAGAACTAGACAAACCCTTAAAGCAACAAGAACTAGAAAGCAAAAAGCCCTCTCTATGTCTTGCACATTCTAGCCCTCTGTGTGCAATCTTGGACAAGCGCAGGATCCTCAGCCCATTTCCCACTTGCCACAAGATAACGCCACCCAGGGTTATGGTGAGGAGTAATTGCAATAAAGATGCAAAGCACTTGGCATGCAGAGGCACCTAATAAATAACAGTCCCCTCTCTCGGTCCTACATTGGAACCCCTTGCTTTGGCCGTCTTGGGAAAGAGCGTTCTGAATGAATCACCGATTCCTATCTGATGGAAGACCCATGTCACCAGCAGGAAGCTAGAAGAGTAGGGCCACAGTCAGTGCTAGCCCTGCTCCAGCAGCTTTTTCTCAAGACACTACGGAATTGGACCCAATGGAAGGCAAAGTCCTGGCCTCCTGAAACCCCATTTGGGATTTCCAGTCCATGTTCTCATGTATGGAGCAGAGGATGAGAAGGTGAAGTAGTCACAGACGCTTATTCTCTTGGCCTAGGGAAGGGAGTGCAGGACAAGGAGGGAGAGAGGAGAGAGTGGGCACTGGGAAACCAGAGGAGAACCAAGTCTCATTCTGTAGCCTCAGTAGAATTCATGCAGCACCATGATTCCTCCAAACAAACAGCTCGGCTCTTGGTATCGGTCTCCACACCTACACTGCGTTCACTGTATTGCCAGCTCTGCAGGCAAGTTCAGATCTCTCCACTACCTCACCATGCCCAGGTCAGCCTTCTGCATGCCAAGGATATCTGCTCCCAATTAGTGGACAGTGTGGCCTATGATCTCTCTTTTGTCTCTCTTTTCTTTTTGTGACTCTATAAAGAATTACGATTGACTTGAAGAGGTCAAAGCATTCTTAAGGACAGCCTCAGCCAAGAACACCCTTGCACACAGCTGCCACACACCATTTTTGAAGCCAAGTCTACAGCATGTGATGCCATGTGCCATGGAGGGGACCTGGGAGGGGGATGGTAAAGTGGATCCAAGCAGGTTGAGTAGACATAATGGCTGGAGGTGAGGGATAGGCCGGGAATAATCAATCTTCAACTCAGTTTCCTCTCAAAGTATCGCCTCAAGCCACTTGCATCTGAGTACCAGGAGTCTTGGTTAACACACGGCTGGGACACACTGAATCAAAATCTCTGAGGGGTGGGACCCCCATGACGGTCACTGTGAAAGGAGCCCTTCCCCGAGATTCTGGTGAACTCCTGTGTTTGAGAACCACGTTTAGATCCAATTGCTGAGCTAATTCGACCTCAATTTGGCTTCCACCGGCACCTTAGCAAACTGAACATCCACCTTTCCAAAACAGGTCATTTCGGCACCCCAGGTGCCCCTACCTCCCACACTGCAGCTAGTCCCCTCCCTCATCACACCCACTAACCCATTTCATTTCCCTGCATCCTCTCACATCTAACTTGATGAGCACATAAGCTTCAAACCAAAACTAGTCTTTTAAGAATAAGACCCAGAAGTGAGAACTCCAACGAGCGACAGAGAGAGGGAAAATACTGTAATCATAGTTTCTTGCAAAGGGGAATTATAAAAATGGATATAAAAGGGCCCTTTCATCTTGACTTTCTATAAATGTTTAAAATAGGGTTGGTGATAATTAATGTTTCTATAAGTATATGCTTAAGAAGTCATTACAATCGGCCTTTGTCTGCTCAGAGCTGGCAGCCTGGACCTATTGCATTTCAGAAGGGAATGTTTGAGGGTCATTTCACATTGCCTCATTCCTGGCAATTCGAGAGCTGCTATAATTCTGCCAAAGAACATAGAGGGTTTCCCAGTCAAGTTCCATCCTGATTTTGATTATTGTTTATCTCCAGTCCCTGTCTGAATAGTCGTAGTAAAATAGAGGAAGTTTTACTCCTGAATCCGAGGTCAGCTTGTAATGAACCATGGTTTCAATTGCATGAACAGCTGCTTCTTTTATAAGCAAGGAGAGTTCACTTACAGTTCAGGGTAACACAGAAATAATTTAAAGAACAAGGGACGCTTCTATTCATTTCTTTATTTTTTTATGTTTTTGAAACATTTTGACATTTGAGTGGCTGGAGAATGTGGATTATTGACTAGACTCAACAGGGCAAAAAAAGAAAAAAAAACGAATAAAGTTGTTGTTTTTTTTAAGAAATACAATATTTCTTGACCCACCCCCACCCTAATCATTATATAAAAATTTAATTTGTATAGGGAGAGTTCAAATAATTGACCACACATTTTTTAAAAAGGTATACTGGACGTTTTAATTTTTTTTTTACACCGAATACCTTCAAAAAGGTCCCCAAATAAAACAAACCCTCTTTCCCCACAAAAAACAAACACTACAATGTGATTCAAAAATTGGCTCTTAGTTTAAAAATAAGTTAAAAGAGTATTTTTTCCCTTGCCACCAACTGGACATAAAATGGAACATCTTAGCTTTGCATTTTTCTGTTACAAATATGTCTGGCATTAGCCAATAATCCTTAGGGACACACTACTATATTCCAGATCTGCAGGGACCTTGCAGACCTCAGAGCCCAACCTCCCACCGGCAGAAAGAATTGTTGCCACCACATCCCTGAGAGCCAGTCACCAAGCCTGGTGACTAAATAAGCATGTCTCGTGCAGCAGCAGCAGCCTCCACTGTGGTCCTGTTTTGCTCTTCACTACTGATCTCATCAAGTCAGCATCCTCTCAGAATCACAAATGCAGGCACCCTTGGACCCAGAAACCCCACTTCTAGACATTCATCCAACCATAAGACTCGCCTAGAGGCAAACTGGACTTTCCTGGTGGCTCAGATGGTAAACACTCTGCCTGTAATGCGGGAGACCTGGGTTCGATCCCCAGGTCGGGAAGATACCTTGGAGAAGGGAATGGGAACACACTCCAGTATTCATCCCATGGACAGAGGTGCCTGGCGGGCTACAGCCCATGGGGTCGCAAGGGTTGGACACAACTAAGCCACTAACACTTTCACTTTCAGAGGCCAAACGTCATATGATACACAAAGTTCTGCAGTACAACTCTGTTTGGAAATAGTCTCAGTAGAAATAATGATTGTACATCCCTACATTGGGATACTCTAGTAGTAAGAACCAACAGAAAATGAATGTTACAAGTGCCAGGCTCTGTTCTAAGTGTTTTGAAGGTATAAATTTATTTCATCTTCATGGCTATTATTATACTATTATACCAGTGAGGAACCTGAAGCAAAGAGATTTAGTAAGTTACCTGAAATTTTCAGTTAGTACAGATGGAGCTGGAATTTCAAACCAGGCATTCACTCATTCATTCATTCACAGGTTTATTAGTTTGACCATTCAATCAATATTTTTTGTGTGTCTACTGCAATACACCTGATGTGGCAATGGGACAGAGTTCTTGCTGTCTAGGCGGGAGGTGAACTGTAAACAGCTATACACAGGCAGACAAGTTGTACTGAGAAGAACAACAACACAGGGCAGTGGATAGAGGATGATGGCAGGCTGCCGTTTCAGTTAAGAGGGCCTTTGTTTCACAGGTCTGATGGAGCAGCAGTGCAGGCTTGCCTATGAGTCCAGAAGCACTCTGGCGCTTCCTCCCTAAGAGGACCAAAGCCTCTGAGTCAGTGACACCGCGGCCAGTCTGCGTACAGGATGGGGAGGTTCTCCAAGTTTCTCTCTGAACCAATGTGTAAGGCAGGGTGAAGAACATGCAGTCATTTCTGGTTATGTACACAGGAATAATGTTTGTAAACACACAGATTCTCTGGAAGAACACAAAATAAACAGAGAACAGCAGCTGCCCTCAAACCTGGGCAAAGGGAATCATGTCTACTCTTACTATATGCATTTGTGTGCATTTTGCGTTAAATTCTTATTATGGATTATTTGATATCTACAAAAGAATATGTGTAACACATATGTCAGTTATGTTATAATTTAAAAAAAAAAAAAACCTGTAAATCCCCCCAGAGAGTGTACTTCTCAACTAGAATATTTTCAGCTACATAAAGGACACATGTGGGGTCCTCCTCTACCCAATTCTTAGATCCCCTCTTCCTCCACAAGCATCCCTTTCCTAAATTTCTTGCCTATTATTCTCTTGCTACTTTTGTTTTGGATCAAAAAATTTCTGGGTGATTTTTATTTCGGAGAAAAATAAATATAAGCCAAGAATACCCATATGATATACAAATTTACTTTCCCTCTTAAAGCAAAATTGTTTAGAAAACAATATGGAAACGTCTTTAAAAATGAAACACATGGGCTCCCCTGGTGGCTCAGTGGTAAAGAATCTGCCTGCCTACGAAGGAGACACAGGTTTGATCCCTGATCCAGAAAGATCCCACATGCTGTGAGCAAGTAAGTCCATGGGCCACAGCTGGGGAGCCTGTGCTCTAGAGCCTGGAAGCTGCAACTTCTGAAGCCCACGCCCCCTAGAGCGCACAAGAGAAGCCCCCACAATGAGAGGCCTGCACACCACATCTGGAGAGCAGTCCCTGCTCTCTGCAACTAGAGATAACTAACACAGTAACAAAGGCACAGCAGAGCCAAAAACTAATAATTTTTTAAAAATGTAATGGCAGCCTTATTCACAATGACCCCAAAATGGAAACAACCCCAAATGCCCATCAACTGATGAAAGGATAAGCAAAATATAATATATCCATACAATGGAATATTATTTGCCAATAAAAAGGAATAGTGAAGTGAAGTGAAAGTTGCTCAGTCGTATCTCTTTGCAACCCCATGGACTATACATCCATGGAATTCTCCAGGCCAGAATACTGAGTGGGTAGCCTTTCCCTTCTCCAGGGATCTTCCCAACCCAGGGATAGAACCCAGGTCTCCTACTCTGCAGATGGATTCTTTACCAACTGAGCCACAAGGGAAGCCCCAAAAGGAATAAGATACTGATAAAAGTACGATTCATGGACCTGACATTCCAGGTTCCTATGCAATATTGCTCTTTACAGCATTGGACCTTGCTTCTATCACCAGTCACATCCACAACCGGGTATTGTTTTTGCTTTGGCTCCATCCCTTCATTCTTTCTGGAGTTATTTCTCCACTGATCTCCAGTATCATGTTGGGTACCTACTGACCTGGGGAGTTCCTCTTTCAGTATCCTATCATTTTGCCTTTTCATACTGTTCATGGGGTTCTCAAGGCAAGAATACTGAAGTGGTTTGCCATTCCTGTCTCCAGTGGACCACATTCTGTCATGAATCAAGGCAAACTGGAAGTGGTCAAACAGGAGATGGCAAGAGTGAACGTTGACATTCTAGGAATCAGCAAACTAAAATAGACTGGAATTGGTGAATTTAACTCAGATGACCATTATATCTACTACTGCAGGCAGGAATCCCTCAGAAGAAATGGAGTAGTCATCATGGTCAACAAAAGAGTCTGAAATGCAGTATGTAGATGCAATCTCAAAAATGACAGAATGATTACTGTTCGTTTCCAAGGCAAACCATTCAATATCACAGTAATCCAAGTCTATGCCCCCAACCAGTAACACTGAAGAAGCTGAAGTTGAACGGTTCTGTGAAGATCTACAAGACCTTTTAGAACTAACACCCAAAACAGATGTCCTTTTCATTATAGGGGACTGGAATGCAAAAGTAGGAAGTCAAGAAACACCTGGAGTAACAGGCAAAT
>SJYC01111379.1:0-23133 GCA_006408675.1 Madoqua kirkii
TAATAGAACAGTGGAAATAGTGTTAGACTTTATTTTGGGGGGCTCCAAAATCACTGCAATGGTGACTGTAGCCATGAAATTAAAAGACACTTACTCCTTGGAAGAAAAGTTATGACCAACCTAGATAGCATATTCAAAAGCAGAGACATTACTTTGCCAACAAAGGTCTGTCTAGTCAAGACTATGGTTTTTCCAGTAGTCATGTATGGATGTGAAAGTTGGACTGTGAAGAAAGCTGAGCGACAAAGAATTGATGCTTTTGAACTGTGGTGTTAGAGAAGACTCTTGAGATTCCCTTGGACTGCAAGGAGATCCAACCAATCCATTCTGAAGGAGATCAGCCCAGGGATTTCTTTGGAAGAACGATGTTAAAGCTGAAACTCCAGTACTTTGGCCACCTCATGTGAAGAGTTGACTCACTGGAAAAGACTCCGATGCTGGGAGGAATTAGGGGCAGGAGGAGAAGGGGACGACAGAGAATGAGACGGCTGGATGGCATCACGGACTCGATGGATGTGAGTCTGAGTGAACTCCAGGAGATGGTGATGGACAGGGAGGCTTGGCGTGCTGCGATTCATGGGGTCACAAAGAGTCGGACATGACTAAGCGACTGAACTGACAGAACTGAAAAGTGTGATACTGATAATCTCAAAAAGTGAAAGAAGCCACTCACAAAAGAACATGCATGATTCCCTTTATGTAGAATACCCCAAAAGAGCAAATATGTAGAGACAGAAAAGAGATTAGTTGTTGCTTGAGACTGGAAATGGAGATAGACTGTTAGTCTGTATGAGGTTTATCTTTAGAGTTACTGAATGTTCTAAAATTAGACTGCTGTAATGTTTTTAAGTTCTGTAAATATGCTCACATTTATTGAATGATATACTAAAAACAGCTCAGGTCTATGTTATGTTAATTATCAATACACTGCAGTAAAACTATTTTTTCTTGTGGTATAACTGATTAATAATGCTGTAATACAATAATTTCAGGTGAACTGCAAAGGGACTTAGCCATACATATACATACATACATTCTCCCCCAAACTCCTCTCCCATCCAGGCTACCATGTAACGTTGAGCAGAGTTCTCTGTGCTATACTCTTGCTACTTTTTATATCAACTTTATTGAGATGTAATTCACACACCATACAACGCACCCATTTAAAGTATACAACTCTATGGTTTTGGCTATGCTCATAGAATTGTCCAACCATTACCATGATCAATCTTAGCACATTTTCCTTAATCCAGTGAGAAGCTCTATACTCATCAGTAGTCACTCTCTTATTCCCTCAAAGTATCCTCCACCCCAGCCCTTAGGAAACCAGCAACCTACTTTCTATTATCATGGATTTATTTATACTGGAACTTCATATAAATGAAACCATTTTGACTGGCTTCTTCAACTTAGTATGATGTTTTCAAAATTCATCCATGCTGCTGCGTGTATCAGGACTTTGTTTTTTAAAATTACCAAATAATATTTCACTGTATAGATACACTACACTTTACCAGTTGAAAGACAGTTGTGTTGTTTTCACCTTTTGGCTATTATGAATAACATTGCTTCTTACTATCTTTTAAAAATAACTTTATTATATAGATTTATCTTTAAGCAATATACTACCTGGCTTGATTTTGAGTTTATAAAAATGTAGTTTTTTTGAGTTTATAAAAATATGTAGCTTTTCTACAACCTTTTAAAAAATTTATTTAATTGGAGGCTAATTACTTTACAATATTGTGGTGGTTTTTGCCATACATTCACATGAATCAGCCACGGGTGTACATGTGTTCCCCATCCTGAATCCCTCTCCATTTCCCTCCCCATCCCATCCCTCAGGGTCACTCCAGTGCACCAGCTCTGAGCACCCTGTCTGGGTGATCTGTTTCACATACGATAATATACATGTTTTAATGGTGTTTTCTCAAATCATCCCACCCTTTCTCAAATCTCCCACCTTACAGAGTCCAAAAGTCTGTTCTTTACATCTGTGTCTCTTTTGCTGTCTTGTATATAGGGTCATCGTAATCATCTTTCTAAATTCCATATACATGCATTAGTATGCTGTATTGGTGTTTTTCTTTCTGACTTACTTCGCTCTGTATAATCAGCTCCAGTTTCATCCACATCATGAGAACTGATTTAAATGCATTCTTTTTAATAGCTGAGTAATATTCCATTGTGTATATGTACCACAGCTTTCTTATCCATTCTTATCCATCTGCCAGTGGACATCTAGGTTGCTTCCATGTCCTGGCTATTGTAAACAGTGCTGTGATGAACACTGGGATACACATGTCTCTTTCAATACTGGTATCCTCAGTGTATATGCCCAGCAGTGGGACTGCTGGGTCATATGGCAGTTCTATTTCTAGCTTTTTAAGGAATCTCCACACTGTTCTCCATAGTGGCTGAACTAGTTTGCATTCCCACCAACAGTATAAGAGAGTTCCCTTTTCTCTACACCCTCTCCAGCATTTATTGTTTATAGACTTTTGGATAGCAGCCATTCTGACCGGCGTGAGATGGTACCTCATTGTGGTTTTGATTTGCATTTCTCTTTTAAAGAGTGATGTTGAGTATCTTTTCATGTGTTTGTTAGCTATCTGTATGTCTTCTTTGGAGAAATGTCTGTTTAGTTCTTTGGCCCATTTTTTGGTTGGCTCATTTGTTTTTCTGGAATTGAGCTGCAGGAGCTGCTTGTTTATTTTTGAGATTAATTCTTTGTCAGTTGCTTCATTTGCTGTTATTTTCTCCAATTCTGAAGGCTGTCTTTTCACCTTGCTTATAGTTTCCTTTGTTGTGCAAAAACTTGTAAGTTTAATTAGGTCCCATTTGTTTATTTTTGCTTTTGTTTCCATTACTCTGGGAGGTGGGTCAGGGAGGATCCTGTTATGATGTACATCAGAGTGTTTTGCCTATGTTCTCCTCTAGGAGTTTCATACTTTCTAGTCTTACATTTAGATTTTACTTCATTTTGAGTTTATTTTTGTATATGGTGTTAGAAAGTGTTCTAGTTTCATTCTTTTACAAGTGGTTGACCAGTTTTCCCAGCACCACTTGTTAAAGAGATTATTTTTTCTTCACTGCATATTCTTGCCTCCTTTGTCAAAGATAAAGTGTCCATACATGTGTGGATTTATCTCTGGGCTTTCTATTTTATTCCACTGATCTATATTTCTGTCTTTGTGCCAGTACCATACTGTCTTGATGACTGTAGCTTTGTAGTATAGTCTGAAATCAGGCAGGTTGATTCCTCCAGTTCCATTCTTTTTTCTCAAGATTGGTTTGGCTATTTGAGGTTTTTTTGTATTTCCATACAATTGTGAAATTATTTTAGTTCTCTGAAAAATACCGTTGGTAGCTTGATAGGTATTGCATTGAATCTATAGATTGCTTTGATCGACAACTTTTTCATATCAACATTGTTTCTAAAATTTTCCCCTGTTACTGCATATATCTGTAGTTTTTTTTTTTCGGTTCTATCACTATAAACTATTCCACTGTATGAAAATGCTATAATTTATTTACCCATTCTCCTGTTGGTAGACATTTGGTCACTGAGGCTCTTATAGTGTTTCCAAGAACATCCTTGTACACGAATTCTGCACATGTGTGCAAGGATTTCTCTGGGAGCATATCCTACATGGTAGATGGCTAGGTCATGGAACACGTAAACGGTCACTTTTTCCAAGTGGCGATATCCTCAACAATGTGTAAGAATTTCTGTTGACCCACAGCCACGCTTGGTATGAATACCTTTTGAATTTTGTGCCATGGGTTTATAATGTCTTTTTCCAAAATAAGAAAATTATAAACAACTTTCTCTCATTCAGAAGTGAAGTCCACTGTCCTGGAATCCAGCTACTGACCCTCACCCTCTCATTTGGAGCTATCCAGAGCCAATCCAATTCCTCTGTCTAAGGAGACAGTGTTTCACACACTGGAAGACAATTATCTTATTTTTCTAATCTTGTCTTCTTTAATGTACCTAGAGAAGTCAAGGTGAGAAAATAGAGAAGTCAGGATGGGATGTACTCATCCATGATTACACGTAGAGCAGGATTTCCTGGTTCCTCAAGAGGCTACTGGGATCTAGGTCGAAAAAGGTGTCCCACGGGCAAGAAGTTTAGAAATGGGGGGTTAACTGAAGTGAGGGTGTTTTCTTAGCTACAGAACTTCTCAGAACTAGTTTACATTATGAATTTCTTGGAGAGGCTATAGAATTCGCAGAGTACCTTTTGAGAAGCACTTAGGCCATGCTAATCTCAAGAAAAAGTGAGGACCTGATCTTTAGTTCTCTTAACCTATTTTCATTCACTTTTGCTTCCTTTAAGCACCCAATATGCCTATGTCTTCCCTCTCTCCCTACCCCTGCCCTAACCACAAAAAACATTTTTCACAAGAGAAATTTTATATGAGTCCTTTAGAAAACTTGTGTGAATTTTTAATCAAGTCATGTTTTTCCCAGAAGATTTCAGCCCTCAACCCTAGAATAGAAGCTTTGAGCCTAGATGAAAGAGAATTCCAGAAAGAAGAGGTAACATCAAAGGAAGTATTGAAAGCCTATTCATTCTCTCCTAATTTCTGCTCATTGCTGAGATCAAGGAATGCAGTTCTGAACGGCAAAGCCAAGGGAAATATTGCCTGGTAGTGTGTTTCGTCAGTCGTCACGGACAAATATTCTGATGATAAGGACTGTAGTTTGTTGAAGAATAGCTAACATTTTCATCTTACAGATAATATGATATTTAACTTCCCTAAGAACTCTGAGAAATCTATATTATCTGCATGTTACAGATGAGGAAACTGAGGTTGCAGCTCTGGAAGTTTCTGTCTGACCCCAAAGTCAGCTCTCTCAACTCCGTGCTTGCCCACATTACCGTCAGCCTTGTCATTTATCAGCTTTACAAAGCCTGCTGATGTAACCCCATCTGATCAAAAGCATAACAGTCTCCTAACTGGCCCTCCCATTTCCCTGGAATACTACGTATTCCATCTCATTATAAGTCGACCTGGGCTTCCAGGATGTATTAATAATTCTCAGCTAACCTCTCTCTGACAAGAACACTCTAGGCTTAATTTTTGGCCACTTATACTTTCCTACGGCCCCAGCCATCTTTTCTAGATGGATTAACCCAAATCTCACTGTGTATTCTTGGCAGATCCCACTCAGGATCTCATTCTAAGCAGCAATCGCCCCCAAAGACTTTCCTGACCGAGGTTCCACCGTGAGCTCAAACTGAAAATGAGCCACATGGAGTGTCCCTCCTTTTAACCACCACCAAGGGTTCATCCTGGCCCAAGCTTATCCTAAACTCTGGGCTTAGATACAGATTCAAGAGCAGTCAAGGATGCCTAAGAATCAGAATCAGGTATCTCCCCTCTCCCCATTTCACTTTTATTTGTATTTCACAGATACCAAGGGGTGCAGGGCATTAAAAAACAGACTGAGTTCCTGGCTCCAGTTTTGGCTTTTTGAGCCCCCAATCTCCAACTTTACTCAAAGCACCACGGGGATCAGGAGTAACCTCGGTATCCCCAAAGGTTCTGATCTGAGAGGAGATAACCACCACAAAATGAAAAGAGTTTCAGACTGCCTGTCCCCAAAGAGGAATTTGCCCCTTTGGCGTGTGATGATCATCTGACTCTGCCACAACTAGGTGGACCAGGAGTGTCACCTGACCCAATGAGGGGATTATCCATAAACCCGCTGGCAACGTATACTTACATGGCATGGCTTAAGAAAATGACCAGTTAGTTTCCTCTCCTGCAAATTTAAACTAAAATTCTCCAGGGGAACTTGACAGATGGCAGTGATGGTGGTGCTACCTCTGAAAACCCCAGGGGGCTGCGATGGGAGTGGCCATAACGGGGCATGGGCACGCTGAGATATGGAGGAAGGGAGCCGCTGGAGCCCCAGGGAAAGCCAGAGGGGGCAGGGTGGAGAGCAGACGCACTGAGAAAAGCCAGGAAACCATTAGAGAGGGAGGGAGAGAGACGGACAGGGAGAGCAACAGCGGGCGCCCCTAAGGCTTCTCGCTCTGGCTCCCGTGAGATGTCCTGTGCTGGGGTCCGGTCCACAGACCTGGCTGGGTTTCCTCTTGGGTTCTCATAACTAAGGCCCTTTTCCTTAATGATATTCCAGTGAGGCTCTGTTCTTCGAAACCAAAAAGATTCTGAGTAGAATCCCCCCAAAACTGCTATCTACTTGCCCCAGGAATTTGTCCCAAAGCAAACACTGCTAATCTTTTCAATTCTGCAAGCCCCATTAAGAGAAGAAAAATCTCTAGGAAACTTAAGATTCAAATAGGTACATTTTTTTTGGTGAAAATGAAAACGTTTTTAAAAAGCAACAGAAATGTGCAAAAATATATAATAATTTTATTTAAAATCTTATGTATCTTATACACAGTCTTATTTAAGAAAAAGAAAATGTATTATCTATAACACTGTCTTCACATAACATTATTGTGTTACATGGTTAGGATTTAAAGTTATATTTATTTAGACAATTGCTACAAACTGCCTATTGGATTCACCTCTAATATTTCATCCAGTAACTTATAATTTCCAAGAGGGAGGGATTTAAAGTTTCTAATATATTTATTTACTATGTCCCCACATAAACACTGGATTAACAAATTTTAAATATCCCTTTTTTTTTTTTTTTTTCACAGTCTTATTTAAGAAAAAGAAAATGTATTATCTATAACACTGTCTTCACATAACATTATTGTGTTACATGGTTAGGATTTAAAGTTATATTTATTTAGACAATTGCTACAAACTGCCTATTGGATTCACCTCTAATATTTCATCCACTAACTTATAATTTCCAAGAGGGAGGGATTTAAAGTTTCTAATATATTTATTTACTATGTCCCCACATAAACACTGGATTAACAAATTTTAAATATCCCTTTTTTTTTTTTTTTTTGCCACACTAAGCAGTATATGCGATCTTTGTTCCCTAACCAGGGATCAAACCCACAACTCTTGCATTGTAAACTTGGAGTCTTAACCACTGGACCACCAGGGAAGTCCCCTAAATATCCAACTTTCAATGGAGTTACAAACTAATAATTTTAAAGGATTTCTCATATAATTTTTTTTTTTTAGTTTATCCAAATCAGGCAAAAACTGACAGCAAAAGAAATCACTCCCATTATCACAAAATGCTAAACAATGTTGTCTTTTAAGGATAAGCTGACACGGAAAACATTCATTTGGGAAGAAAGGTCCAAGGCAAAAATAAAGGACAGAAAAATCCTATAACTTATTAGGCATTTTCTTGCCATGGAGAACTTGGCCTAAATTTCCTTGCTCTGTAGTCTCCACTTCACCCAACGCTTGACTTTTACTATCTTCACATATGACTAAAACTGGGGCAAGGGTGTTTGGATCAAACAGATGAGCTTCAGAGACTCTAGGGTGCACTGCCAGAATCTCCCCTCCCCATCCTGACTCTGACTCATTGGAGGAGACCTATCCTTGACACACTCCAGCCATAATGGAGCTTGGATCTCAGCTCCCCCTTGCCAAAACGGTCCAAGAGGGAAACGGGACAAGCCTTACTTTCTTCTGAGTGCTAATTGTCTCTGATTCCAGCTTTCCAGCTTTCACAGATACATTCAGTACTTTGCTGTATTCCTAGACCTAGACAACTTCCTTCCCACATGGCACAGACTAAGCTCCCCTAAGCCAAGGGAGACAGGGGCTGAGCCCTGCTGTGAACCTGCCAGCCTGGCATGGGTTGGCTCTGCCTGGAAGGCACCCAGACCACATTCCTGATCCAAACACCCAGCGTGTGCAACATTTGAAGGTACCTTTCTAACTTCAAGACCAAGTTGTGGCTCGATTCTTTAATCTACTCCAATGCAGTAAATACTACTCATACTGCAGACTTTGAATCAGGCAATATAGATTACCATCAGATGACTAGAATGAGCAAGGAAAAGTTTCTTAAGTGTTTATTTTTATTCTCTATGTTTAAGTAGAGATACACTAAGAGTGTATCTCTAGTGTATTCCTCAAAGGCCACCTCTGTCCATGAGTTTCAATCCCCATTTCCAAATTAGATATACTGGGGCATTTCTCTAAAAATATGGATTCTGGAGTGTCCTTGTGTAGACTGAGTCTAAAGTGTGGAGGGCAGGGACCAGCAGTCTGGTTTAACAAGCCCTGGAGGTTATTAGATGAGATGCTAGTTTTAGGATGCGCTGCAACACACCTGGTCTTAGAATGTGGAATATTCCTATTCAAATGCAGCACTTTATGTAACAGAGATCTGATTTATAGGAACTGGTTCTATGGCAAGCACCTGGGATTTTATCACAAATTCCTATTCCAGGGCAGGCACTGGTGCTCAATCCTTCAGGGTGAGTTCCCTCACCCCACTAGTTCCAAGGCAGGTGAGAAGAGTCAACCAGAGGCAATTGGTATTTGGGAACTGATCTTCTGGAAGCTTTAAGTCCTTTTCCTCAATCTGTTCCCAGCACTGACCAAGCCTTAAGTATCAAGTCTTACTCACTAGCAAAGTGGATGGTGTTGAACAAGCCTCCAGACTCCAGCCACAAGCTGACTCTTGCCCCAGCTTTTGTTTAAACATCTGTCATCATTATTTGGTGGTGCTGGGTCTTCCTTGCTTTGTGTGGGCTTTCCTTCATTGCAGCAAGTGGGGCTGCTCTTCCTTGCTGTGCATAGTCTTTTCATTGCAGTGGCTTCTTTTGAGGCAGAGCACAGGTTCTAGGCACACAGGCTTAAGTAGATGCCAGACCCATCGAGTACTTTCCCTTCTCTGGCTTTGGAATTAACCACTTCTCCAAGGAGCTCTGGTGCCACTGAGAGCTCATCACCACTGGAGCATCACTGCTTCTAGGTCTTTGGAGGGAACAGAACTAGTAAATACGTACCTATTTTTAAAGCATGTTTGTATGAATACTCCAATTCCAACCCAACACCAAAAGTTCTTCCTTTCCTTCCCCTGCCATATTTGTATCTCCCTTCTTCCACCATATAATCCTAGTTCCCTCAAATACCAATCTATTTGCTCATTTACTACAATGCACTCAAAATGGTTCAGGAATCACTTCACATCAACCACTACTGACCACAAATTGCCTCAGTGAAGGGAAAGGAGCTCTGTAGCTAGTAATCGTTGGCCTGTAACCTAGCAGGGCAGGCAGTAAGAACTGTATTCACAAGGTTCTTGGATGGGCTCTTTGTTTTATCAACTTGATCTATAGTTAGGTTCAGCTAAGCCTTTAATAAACATTGGGAATATGCTCAAGGTTACAGTCAGAGACAGAACCTGGAGGGCAAAGACCCATGTTGATAATTCAGGATAAACTAATGTTTCCAATCATTGAAGGGGGTAGGAGGGTCCACATCCTGCTAGGAAAACGGACGAGGACTCTTTCTCCTTGAAACTATCAGCAAACACACACACACACACACACACACACACACACACACACACACACGCGTCTGCAGAGCAAAGGCCAATGATGGCCCAGCTCAGAGCTTTCAGGACCCAAGTTTGTCTCATTGCTTCAGTGCTTCTTTGATTTGTGAAAGGAAAGGTGTGATTAGAGAACATGAGGGACAAAGAGAAAAAGGGGAACAAGGAAGGGACTAAGAGAGGGAGAGAGAAAGCCAGAGGAGAGAAGGGAAAAAAACCAGATGGCGACAACAGCATCCACCTAGAACCAGGACTGTGGAGTGCCCCACAGCAGCTGCTGCTGCTAAGTCGCTTCAGTCGTGTCTATGTGACCCCACAGACGGCAGCCCACCAGGCTCCCTCGTCCCTGGGATTCTCCAGGCAAGAACACTGGAGTGGGTTACCATTTCCTTCTCCAATGCATGAAAGTGAAAAATCAAAGTGAAGTTGCTCAGTTCTTAGAGATGCCATGGACTGCAGCCTACCAGGCTCCTCCATCCATGGGCTTTTCCAGGCAAGAGTACTGGCCTTACAGCAGCAGACCCCAGCTTTTCTGGCACCAGGCACTGGTTTCATGGAAGACCAACTTTCCATGGACCTGGGATGGTTTCAGTATAATTCAATCACATTTATTCTGCACTTTATTACTATTACCTCAGATCTACCTCAAATCATCAGACATTTGATCCCAGAAGTTGAGGACTCCTGCCCTACAGAGCCCACACTGCATCAGTCTGCCATAAACTTTCCCTAAAGTCTCCTCTTTACAGAGGAGGTGAGTTTGAACTGAAGAGTCAACCCGCCTACCTGGGCTAGTTAGATACTAATATTTGGAAGAGCCCAGCAAGTGCTGGTGTTCCACAGTTGCAGACATCAGCTAAGCCTCTGGTCCAGCTGCAGCCAAAGAGCCCTGAGAAGCAGCTGTGGGCACCAGGGCAGATGCCTATGTTATCTGGGTACCACGAGATGGTGCTGGTGACCTTGCAAGACTGCCTCTCTAGTTTTAGGGATGTGAATCAGCTCACACTAGGTGATCTTCACATTCGAGGGCCACGCCACAGGCAGGAAGAAGGAGAGGAACCGAGTTCATCCTTTCTGATGTCTACTTAGATGTCATGGCACAAAAGGAAGCCAGAAAATCCACATCCAACTTGGGGGTGAGAAATCTGGTGAGGGGTGAAAATAAAGAGGAGCTGAGGGTCTGCAGTTCCTACAGAGGTACCTCCCCCCAACCCTCCTTGTATACTATGCTCCCCTGACAAGTCTGCTACTGGAGGGTTCATCATCAACACTGCAGGACGTGGTGGGCTGCAGCCCCATGGAAGAGCTCGCTTTGTTATCCCACTACTCCACCTACTCTTCGGAAAGCAGTCAATACCTATTCTTCCTAAAATAAAAACCTGGATGTAGTTTAAAGGTGACTCTCCAAGAGAATTTCAACAACAATTCCTTAGGCAACAGAGGTCAGAGCACTAAAGGTAGAAATTCAGGCAGAGTTGATATTTAGGGGCAGAGAATGAGACGGCTGGATGGCATCACCGACTCAATGGACACTGAGTTTGAGCAAGCTCTGAGAGTGAAGGACAGAGAAGCCTGGCGTGCTGCAGTCCATGGGTTCACAAAGAGTCTGACACAACTGCGTGACTGAACTGAACTGAATTCTTTAGGACTCTCTTCAAATCACAGTCCTGACCACTTACAAGGCTGACTCTGGGTGGAATAACAAGATCTGAGGGATGATTGGAGGATTCTGTTTCTTCTTAATGGAGCTCATCTTTTGAGTTACCAAAAACTTGAGGGTCTGAGGAAATCGGGGGACACCACTAAGTTTACTTCAGCAACAACCCACATAGATCTGCTTCAGACATTCCAGTCATGGGGCAAAATCAAAGCATCAGTAGGACCCAGGCTAAGTGTAATAGCATGCCTCTTCCCTTTGTCCTATGCCGGATATCTGATATATGATGAAATGTTGGCAACATTCTTTTAAGGAGGTAGGTAAGAGAAGGTGACTGAACACGGGTATGGCACCAAAGACCCAAGGGAGAGCAGAGGTGTGCTGTGTGCTACGTCGCTTCAGTCGTGTCTGATTCCTTGTGACCCCATGGACTGTAGCCCGCCAGGCTCCTATCACCACGGGATTCTCCAGGCAAGAATGCTGGAGTGGGTTGCCATTTCCTTCTCCAGGGGATCTTCCCGACCCAGGGACTGAACCCACATCTCTTATGTCTCCTCCTGCACTGCCAGGCAGGTTCTTAACCACAAGTGCCACCTGGGAAGTCCAGTGGGGGTGTGGCTGTCACTATTTTCTAAATGTGCCTATTCCCTTAACCATGGCCAGGAGGCCACGAGAGCCACAGGACCTAGAGAAGAGAGGAAAGGTGCCAGAAGCGCCGTCTCTGCAAAAATACGAGACTGAGACTAGCTGACAAATTTACTAATGGGGAAAATTGTATCAAGAAACACTTTTGGTGTATTAGAGGATGTGGGGAAACTTAGCCAAGGGTTCAAAGAAATCTAAACAATGAAAAAAATGAGCAGTAATTAGCCCCAGGAAACGAAAAATGTTATACAAGAAAATAAATGTCATAATAGTATACCACTTGGCTCAGCATTAAACAAGATTAACTGTGTTTGTTTTTTTTTTTAAGTTACAAGCTTGTTAGCTTTATTTGACTCTTTAAACTTTTACTTTTTTTGATAAAAAGTTAATCTGAAAAGCCTTTCATGAATTTTAAGATCTTCTTAAATCTGTTAAGAGTAAGTAGATCAGACCTGAATGCCGTGTGGCACTTGGCAAGAAGTTAGATGTTCAGGTCCAGTGGTTTTGTTCTCCTACTTCTTTCCTCTCAAAGAAGGAATGTGACACCAGATCACATCCCTTGGGTTATGGGGACATCCAAAAGTCACCCACGACTCAGGTTACCCTGAAAGCATCAGGCATCCTTGTGAGCCTTCAGTGTTTCTGGGTACAGCAGACCCGGTACTGGTTCCACCACCAGTACCAGATGGTGGTGCTTGATGGTGTGGCGTGAACTCAGACCTTTACTCCACGCACCTCACCTTTCACCCTGGGCTTCAGTTTGCTCAGCTCTGAAACTTAACAGGGAGGGAATGGGAAAGGGAAAGACAATTATCTATTGTTTCATTTGATCAGGAAAGCTTATCCAGCACCTCCTACTTCTCTGCTGGTCACAGGAGTTAAACCATGAACCGGACTCACACTGTACGGTCTAGTCGGGGACACAGATAAAAGAAACCAGGAAGCAGGTGAATATATAATTCAAACCATTGAGATAAAAAATAACAGAAGGCAGGGTATTGAGAGTTTATTAGATGGGGTAGTCAGAGAAAGCCTCTTTGAGGAGGTGAGTTTTGAGCTGATCTTTGAGTGATGACAAAAAGCAGTTTGAGTTTTATCTAAAGTGCCATGTGGGGAAGGGATTTAAAGGAGCATGGGAGAGCTTCTGGTGGAAGTAGTGTGATACGAGCTGATTTTCAGGTTTAAAAGCATCCCCTGGCTGCCGTGGAAGGAGAATGGGGTAAAGTAGGAGAATTCTAAGAGGGCTACTCTGTGGTCCAGGCAAGCATGAGGGTGGTGGAGAGTGTAATTGAGGTCTTAAGACTACTTCTGTGGTTCCTTCCAGCTGGAATGAGCCTGTAGGATTGCCTTGGAAGTACCAGGGTCATCAAGCCATAAGCAGTAACTTAATGGCAACTCCTAAGGAAAACAACAGTTAGGACTGGACGTGGAACAAAGGACTGGTTCCAAATTGGGAAAGAAATACATCAATCTGAAACTTAACAGGGAGGGAATGGGAAAGGGAAAGACAATTATCTATTGTTTCATTTGATCAGGAAAGCTTATCCAGCACTTCCTACTTCTCTGCTGGTCACAGGAGTTAAACCATGAACCGGACTCACACTGTACGGTCTAGTCGGGGACACAGATAAAAGAAACCAGGAAGCAGGTGAATATATAATTCAAACCATTGAGATAAAAAATAACAGAAGGCAGGGTATTGAGAGTTTATTAGATGGGGTAGTCAGAGAAAGCCTCTTTGAGGAGGTGAGTTTTGAGCTGATCTTTGAGTGATGACAAAAAGCAGTTTGAGTTTTATCTAAAGTGCCATGTGGGGAAGGGATTTAAAGGAGCATGGGAGAGCTTCTGGTGGAAGTAGTGTGATACGAGCTGATTTTCAGGTTTAAAAGCATCCCCTGGCTGCCGTGGAAGGAGAATGGGGTAAAGTAGGAGAATTCTAAGAGGGCTACTCTGTGGTCCAGGCAAGCATGAGGGTGGTGGAGAGTGTAATTGAGGTCTTAAGACTACTTCTGTGGTTCCTTCCAGCTGGAATGAGCCTGTAGGATTGCCTTGGAAGTACCAGGGTCATCAAGCCATAAGCAGTAACTTAATGGCAACTCCTAAGGAAAACAACAGTTAGCACTGGACGTGGAACAAAGGACTGGTTCCAAATTGGGAAAGAAATACATCAAGGCTATATATTGTCACCTTTCTTATTAACTTACATGCAGAGCACATCATGCAAAATGCCGGGCTGGAAGAAGCACAAGCTGGAATCAAGATTGCCAGGAGAAAGATCAATAACCTCAGATACGCAGATGACACCACCCTTATGGCAGAAAGTGAAGAGGAATTAAAGAGTCTCTTGATGAAAGAGAAAGAGCAGAGTGACAAAGTTGGCTTAAAACTCAACATTAAAAAAAACTAAGATCATGGCATCTGGTCCCATCACTTCATGGCAAATAGAAGCAGAAACAATGGAAACAGAGATAGACTTTATTTTCTAGGGCTCCAAAATCACTGCAGATGGTGACTGCAGCCATGAAATTAAAAGACTCTTGCTCCTTGGAAGAAATGCTATGACAAACCTGACAGCATATGAAAAGCAGAGACATTACTTTGTCAACAAAGGTTCATCTAGTCAAAGCTGTGGTTTTTCCAGCGGTCACTTATGGATGTTAAGAGTTGGACCATAAAGAAAGCTGAGCACCGAAGAATTGATGCTTTTGAACTGTGGTGTTGGAGAAGACTCTTGAGAATCCCTTGGACTGCAAGGAGATCAAACTAGTCAATCCTAAAGGAAATCAGTCCTGAATATTCATTGGAAGGACTGATGCTGGAGCTGAAGCTCCAATACTTTGGCCACCTGATGTGAAGAACTGACTCACTGGAAAAGACCTTGATGCTGGGAAAGACAGAAGGCAGGAGGAGAAAGGGACGACAGAGGATAAGATTGTTGGATAGCATCACAGACTCGATGCACATGAGTTTGAGCAAGCTCCAGGAGTTGGTGATGGACAGGGAGGCCCAGTGTGCTGCAATCCATGGGATTTCAAAGAGTTGGACACAACTGAGCAACTGAACTGAACTAAAGGAAAACAGATTTCCTTCTTAAAAGGGCACCACCAGGGCTGGTGGTTTAGTCAGTGCCGATGATCTGAATTATATTAATAGCCCTAGCTGCCCTGGTTGTACCTTTGTTCAGGGCACAGCCTGCCAGATGGTATGCGGCAGCTCTGTCTTCCAGGTGAGAAATGTGAAAAAGTGAAAGTCACTCAGTCATGTCCAACTCCTTGCAACACCATGGACTGTAAGCCTGCAAGTCTCCCCTGTCCATGGAATTCTCCAGGCAAGAATACTGGAGCAGATAGCCACTCACTTCTCCAGGGGATCTTCCTGACCCAGGGATAGAATCCAGTTCTCTCACATTGTGAGCTGATTCTTTACCATCTGAGCCACAAGGGAAGTCCTACTCAGAGTGGTACTAAGGGTGAAATGAGATAAACAGAGATCCCCAAGTAGGGCCTGGCCCACAGCTGGCATTCAATACGTGTTAGGTGCAGCTCCTTAGGAATCTCAGAGAGCCACATGCTTAATTTATTGCCATAAGGTAGGGGGCCACAACTATAAAATGGCATCCCATGGCTCTGGCAGCTAAGGAGCAGCAAATAAGCCAATCCTCAATAGCTGCAGGGGGTTGGGAGTGGGGGAGAAGTTGACACACAAGCCAGAATTGGAATGAAAATTTTCCTAAAAGCATTATATACAAAACACTCTAAAACCAAAACTTTGACAGAAGCTGTGTCATGGACACCCAGAGAATGGGGGGCGAGGTGGTGAAAGAGTTATAAATATTTTGGAAGCATAACTTGATGTGTTTGAGGGAAAACAGTCATAACTATTCTGGAAACAGGAAAGGACCACAGACAACTATGCAAGGACCCAATGGTGGATGGAGGACATCTTGGAAAAATCCCGGTCAAATATCTCATACAGTGTTCCACCGTCTAAACGTGTCTGTTAAAGTCTGGTTGAATAGCTTTGCCTAGAGCACTGTATGAGTGATGCTGCATGAATGAGGCAGGTACAGAAGACAAGGAGTGATTGCTCCAGGCAGAAGTGATCAAAGCTGCGTTTACAGAGTACTTGGTCAGCAGCAGGCACTGGTCTAAGCATCCTGAACGTACTCCATTCACAGATGGAGGTGAGGGCGTGGAGGGGAAAGTTCAGGGCTTTGGCAGGACAAAGGGAGTCAGGGCAGGGAGGAGGAGGAATTTAAGACTGGAAGAGGTAAATGGAAGCCAGACTTTAGAGATTATGAATGTCCAGTTGAGGCATCTGGTTTCACATTAAGGCTTGGGGAATCCTTGGGGGTGTCAGGGGGATGAAGAATCAGGGACATGCTTGTGCACAGAAAGCCCAGAGTTTGGCTACTCTGTCCAAATCTCACCGAGAGTGGCAGAACTGGACCGGACTGGACCCAGAACTGGACCCAGGACTCCTAACTCCTAGAAGTTGTCTACACACTACTGATGTTTCTACACAAATGTTTACCAAATGGTCAGGGTTCCCCCTTGAGAATGGCTTATATCAAGTCCATGGAGGAGGAAAGATAAGAACTAACTAGAGTTTGAGCAAGGGAGTCGGCAGAGGTCAGGAAAGCTGTCAGTCTACAGAGTCCAGCTCCAGACTCAGATGCAGTCTGTGACGTCCATGGAATACAGCAAGTACCAAGTCACCATCTGTCTCCTCCTTCCCTTCTATTCTTTTGCAAACTACTTTCACACTGCCTAGTTCATTTCACCTAAACTATAACTCTGTACAGTGATCAAGAAGATATCTTTATTTGACAGATTTGAAAACCTGAGGCTCAGAGAGGTTCAAAAACAGTTCACAAAGGAGTTCATGCTGGGGTCCAGGTGGCATTGCACAAGTCCCAAGGCCCTACAAGACAGAGCCCTTGGGTCTGGACATTTCAAATTTCATCATGTTTCCTTTGTACTCAGTCATGTCCAACTCTTTGCGACTTCATGGACTGCAGCCCACCAGATTCCTCTGTCCACGGGATTTCCCAGGCAAGAATACTGGAGTGGGTTGCCATTTCCTTCTCCAGGGGATATTCCCGACCCAGGAATCAAAAACCCACATCTCCTTCATTGGCAGGCAGGTTCTTTACCATTGAGTCGCCTGGGAGGCCCAATGTTCCCTTATCTCTCTGCGATTTTCTTTATAAACACAGAGTTAAGAAAACAAGGTGAAGCAGAGGTGGGGGCCAGGCTCCAGGCTTGCTGAAGGATTTTTCTGAGGACAGCACTTCCTCTTCCTTTGCAAACCCACTTTTGAGTACCAAGGCAGCTGTGCCAAAGAGGGCCAAGTGTGGACCATCAGAGCCCTGGAGGGCAGGGACAGCCAGGCTCCAGTGTATCAAGTGGTGTCATCACTAAGTTCTAAGACCTGTGGGCAGCTAGAAGTCCTCTCCAGGGAGCCAGGTCGAGGAGGACACTGTGCTTGACCACAATCAGCAGTCTGAAGGGGGAGAAGTGACCCCACCAGAAGCCTCTCCTCTGCAGGGTCCTGTGACCCTCTCCAGGGTCAGGCTTGGCTGGTAGTCCTGAGGCTTGTGTGACAGCCTGCAGGCAGCCAGGCTGCCCAGGCCCACGCCAGAGGGACAGGCTGCTGGTGGAGAAAATCATGCCCTGAGGCCTCAGGGCTGGCCCAGGCCACACGTGGCATTGGCCAAGATCCTGCAGACCTGGCTAGGCATCTCTGGGGTCTGCAATGGGGCTGCAGAAGAATAAGCAGCAGGGACATGGATTCACAGGCTCAAACACCTTAAGTCAGCTTACGGAGTTAGTTTATGGAGACAGACAAATATGTCGAATACAGTACCTGTCACTAAGCAAGAGCGCTGTAACCTTTAAATGTAATACAGAGAAGAAAAGCAGGGAACTAAGCATGAGAAGGTGGAAGCTAGTAGATAACAATCTTATTATAATTTCTCATAAAAGGAGGTGAACTCGGGTCTTTTTCCACTCTCTTCCCATTTTAGTGCAATTTCTTGTAATGCTTTGGTGCCAACAGGAAATGCTTTGAGTCTAACACAAAAAGGCCACAAAACACATACTCTAGGGGCTGACTCCACCTCCAGACACACAGCCACACATGCCACTAACCATAACCCCACCCACCTGGGCAGACGTTCAAACTCACACTATAGGCTCAATGCTCTGATTTCCCCAAGTCTACAAAAACTCCTTCAAAATCACTTTTCCATTCCTCTTTGCTTTCCATTCACCCAAACACTGGGATGGAGCACCTCTACTTGAGGCCCCTCCTGCTCCCACACCATGCTCAGCTCACACACACAGTCACACAACCATACCCCTAAGGTTACAGCCATGCACACACCCCAGTGTGTGCAAAGCCAAGCATGCAAGGGCCCTCAGAACAGTCAACGCCCTCTCCCTTTTCTGTAATTATATTTACAGTCACCCTCTCTTCCCAGCTAGAATCACACTAACTTTCTCCACTTTGGTCAAATCCATACCCAGATGCCATGGTCAGGGTCAGACTGACTAGTGAGCAATCATCTCCCTATCGCCAACTCCAGCGTGTCAGCATGCCGCTCAGAGCTAGGGATATATGAGAGGGGTCCCTGCCTTCCACTAACACTCTCTTTGTCCCCTTCCAAAAGTGGTGGAGACTGGGCAACGAAGAAAGAGGGAGAGACAGGAAAGTGGAGGAGATACTCAGCCCAAAGTCACAGGATGGCTTCTCTGCCCTGAGCCTGCTTCCTGCATCGCCTCAAAGAGAGAACATTCCTTACAGGAAAGAGCCTTAGACATTGGAGCTCCAGAATGAGGCAGACACCTCAGGGTGCGGGGGTGGGGTGAGAAGGAGGGCTCTGCCCCTCTGAGAAATCTCAATGGATACTTCCTAGTCTAGTTATGCTCCTCAGAAAAGGGCAAAAGTAATAACAAATTCCATTTCACATTTGAAATACCTTGTGATACTACTGTCATGTCATTATCAACATGTACCTTCTTTCTATATATATATATATATATATAGATATAGATATATAATATTTAACTAGAAGATAATTACTTTACAACATTGTGGTGTTTTTTGCCATACATAAACATGAATAGGCATTCAGTTCAGTCACTCATTCGTGTCTGACTCTTTGCGACCCCATGAATCGCAGCATGCCAGGCCTCCCTGTTCATTACCATCTCTCAGAGTTCACTCAGACTTAAGTCCATTGAGTTCGTGATGCCATCCAGTCATCTCATCCTCGGTCGTCCCCTTCTCCTCCTGCCCCCAATCCCTCCCAGCATCAGAGCCTTTTCCAATGAGTCAGCTCTTTGCATGAGGTGGCCAAAGTATTGGAGTTTCAGCTTTAGCATCATTCCTTCCAAAGAAATCCCCGAGCTGATCATCAGAATGGACTGGTTGGATCTCCTTGCAGTCCAAGGGACTCTCAAGAGTCTTCTCCAACACCACAGTTCAAAAGCATCAATGCTTTGGTGCTCAGCTTTCTTCACAGTCCAACTCACACCCATACATGACCACAGGAAAAAGCATAGCCTTGACTAGACAGACGTTGGCATTCAGTTCAGTTCAGTCACTCAGTCATGTCCGACTCTTTGCGACTCCATGAATCGCAGCACGCTAGGCATCCCTGTCCATCACCAACTCCAGGAGTTCACTCAGATTCACGTCCATCATGTATGTATACGTATATCCCCACCCCCTGCTTAAATGCCCTCTCACCTCCCTCCCCTTCCCAACCCTCATATACATTCAATCCACTACCATACTTTATGCAACTTGGCCTATTTGTAATGCCCCAGCTTCTGTGTAACTGTGGCCAGGAGTAAAAAGGTCTGGGTTCTAGTTCTTGGGAAGGCCATTTAAGCATCTTGTGTGTCAGACTCCTCACACGGAAAATTCAAGAATGCTCCAGATGATGGCTAAAGCTCTTTGCAGCGCTAATGTTTATGCTTTTACAATCTACAGAGCATCACTGTCCAACAGAAATTTAAATGCAAGCTATGCACATAGTTTAAAATGTTCTAGTCATATTTTTAAAGTCAAAAAAGGTAGGTAAATACTTTTAATAATATATTTAGCCCAATATATCAGAAATATTAGCATTTCATCCAAGAATTAATGCTTAAAAAAATTGTAATGATTTATTTTACATTCTTTTCTCAAAATAAGTCCTCAAAAATCTGGTATGTATTTTATATTTATAGGCACATTTCCATTCAGATGCTAAAATTTCACTGGAAATCCTGAATCTGTTTTTAGATTTCATAAAGTTACAGTTGTAAAAGTAAAAGGTATGATCCACATACCTAAAGTTGTTCCAAATAAATTTTTAAAATTTTTCCAATAGCTGAATTGAGAATCTGTTTTTAAATTAAAAATTAAATAAAATGCAAGATTTTGATTTCCCGTGGCACTAGGCATATTCCAGTGTCCTGTAGCCACACACAGCTTGTGGCTACCATATTGGACATCTGGACAGTGGGGACTGGAGTGTGTAAGCAGGACTCCTAGAGGACCATCCTCCCCTCTGTTCACACTTGCCCATAGTGCACCGGACAAACTGCTAGATGAGAGTGAGATGGGGACTAGAAAGTTTAACAGCCAACATCATCCCATCAACACCTGCCCCACTGCCTGTTGTCTGTGAGCCAAGAAGCCAGAGAGGGGGCCGACCTCTCCCCGGGCCTTGCCCATGGAAAGCATCTCCAACTTCTTTCCATGAAGCTGCTGCCAACGTTTCCGCAGGCGGTGGCCACATTTCCAGCTCAGACACAAGGCACGGCGGGCGTCTGAGCTTCCTTTCCTCGCTCAAAGGAATGCCCGCCCGGCAGCCGGCCAAGGCGTCAGCCCAGACTCTACGTGTCACGCTGGGGATTTGGGCTTTAGTAGTACGAGTCAGATGCAGGGTGATGAGAGGTGGGGCGACAAGATACCAGAGGGACAGCAGGTGAAACACAAGCATCAGAGAGCAAGGTCAAGAGGACATGCCACTGCAGTCTCCCATGGGCCCAGGGTGAGACGTTGGGTTTCAGAAATACCTGCCTGGAACCTCACCCCTGAGTGAGCAGAAGCTTTGAAAGATGCCTCCAGGACGATCCCTTCATGCTTCCTTGAGCAGCAGAGAAAAGTTCAAACTAGCAAGGGCTTCACACACAGTGTTATTATCTTCATGGAAAAATTGAAACTGAAATGAGTAACTTGCACAAGGTCATGTAGCAACAGAGCTGAAATTTAGACTCAAATCTGTTTGAATCCAAAGCCTGAACTCTTTCTACTAATATTATCTAATGATAATAGACGATGCTTACTGTATGGCGCCAGGTGCTGGATGCTTTCTAAAAGTGAACTCAGTGATACTCACAGCATTTTTGTGAAGTATGATCTCACGCCCATTTTCTAAATAAAGAAAGCAGAGTCTCAGAAAGATTATATAACCTGCCCAAGGTCTTAAAACCCATAAGTGATGGAGCAGACATTTGAACCTGATTTCTAAGTTCATGCACTTAGCTATGACATAATACCTCAAGTGAGAATAGCAGACACCGCCCATGTTCACCCTGAGCTCACTATAGCTGGGATGGTTTCAGCTCATCAACAGTGTCCCACCTCAAACAATCTGCATCTCTATTTCTCTACCTGAAGGCTTTCTCAGGTACATGGGGAGAATTGGAGGTAGGGTAGGGGGCTCTACATCTTCTGGGGTTTATCAGTTAGGGCATCCCTAATGAAGTACCTAGATAAACCTAGACAGCATATTAAAAAGCAGAGACATCACTTTGCTGACAAAGGTCCATCTATTCAAAGCTATGGTTTTTCCAGTAGTCATATATGGATGTGAGAGTTTTACCATAAATAAACCTAAGTGCCAAAGAATTGATGCTTTCGAATTGTGGTGCTGGAGGAGACTCTTGAGAGTCTCCTGGACAGTAAGGAGATTAAACCAGTCAATCCTAAAGGAAATCTACCCTGAATATTCATAGGAAGGACCAAAGCTGAAGCTCTAATACTTCGGCCACTTGATGAGAAGAGCCGACTCATTGGAAAAAGCCATGATGCTGGGAAGGATTGAAGGCAAAAGGAAAAGAGTGCAGCAGAGGATGAGGTGGTTGGATGGCATCACTGACTCAATGGACATAAATTTGAGCAAACTCTGGGAGATACAGGAGGATAGAGGAGCCTGGCATGCTGCAGTCAATGGCATCACAAGGAGTCAGACATGACTTAGCGACTGAGCAATAACAATGAAGTGCCACAAACTGGATGGCTTACTACAACGAAAATTTCTCTCTCACAGTTCTGGAGTCAGTCAAGTCCAAAACCCAGGTGTCAGCAGAGCCATGCTCTCTCTGATCCTCTCCTGCTTCCTCCCAGCTGCTGGTAGTGGCCATCAACCCTTGATGCAGCTTGGTTTGTAGGAGCATCACTCTAATCTCTGCCCCGGTCTTCACATGACCACCTTCCCTGTGTCTGTGTCTCCTCTTCTTTTAAGGTCACCCGTCACATTGGATTAAGGGCCCACCTACTGCAGTATGACCTCATCTTAATTAATTATATCTGTAAATACCTTAATTCAAAATAAGATCATCTTCTGAAGTTCTGGAAAGAACATGGATTTTAGGGGGATGCTTCAGTTCAGTTGCCAACTCTGAACCAATGGAGTGAGAGGTGGTGAGTGGGTAGGCGAATGCGCCAGTCACTCCACCCTCAGGGGACACATTCCAAGATTCGTCATGATCTCTCAAAGGTTCCCCAGCTCGACCGAGTCTCTGTTCCCTGTAACAAGAACCACTCCTTAATGTACCAACTCTGCTTTTCCATTACTCTGTCTCACTTTTCCCACTTCTTCATTTGGGATTGCTGGGATCACCTGCCTAAGAAACTGGCTCCAGGTTTGTTTGGTAGGGAGTCCAAACAAATGATGTTTTGGGGATAAAATATGAAAAGAAAATGAACTTTGGGCCCTCAGTTCAGTTCAGTCGCTCAGTCGTGGCCGACTCTTTGCGACCCCATGAATCGCAGCACACCAGGCCTCCCTGTCCAGCACCAACTCCCGGAGTTCACTCAGACTCACGTCCATCGAGTCCGTGATGCCATCCAGCCATCTCATCCTCTGTCATCCCCTTCTCCTCCTGCCCCCAACCCCTCCCAGCATCAGAGTCTTTTCCAATGAGTCAGCTCTTCGCAAGAAGTGGCCAAAGTACTGGAGTTTCAGCTTTACCATCAGTCCTTTCAAAGAAATCCCAGGGCTGATCGCCTTCAGAATGGACTGGTTGGATCTCCTTGCAGTCCAAGGGACTCTCAAGAGTCTTCTCCAACACCGCAGTTC